>VDFB02000007.1:120570717-120736890 GCA_007258455.2 Sequoia sempervirens | reverse complement strand
GGCGCCCACCTTGACCAGACTTGGCCATTTCTCTGTACTTTCTTCTTGCTTTTGACTTTGGCTCTTGTCAAACCCTCTATTCCGCCTTCCGCATCTGATGACTGACAACTCGGATTGACGTGCTGTTGATCTTGTTGGAAAGCTTGATCAATTCAGAAGAAGTCATGCTGGAAGCTTTACTGGCAAAATCATCCGTTTGGGCCTTCAAAAGCATGGGCGCCCTTCTTCACCAGGGGCGTCCATCTCTTCCATACTTAAGCCATTTTCACCTGATTTCCAACCTTCAAAGTTGATTCTTCATTCTATACCTTCAACTTTGGTCTGTATTTGTCGGAGATTGGCCAGTCGGATGCTCTGACGAAGACATCTGCTGCAAAGCTGACTGAATTCTGAAGAGATTGATCCCATCTGCAAACCCTAACTGCTGAGTTAGGCCCCTCAAAAAAGCTGGGTGCCCCAAGGTACCTGAGGCACTGATAGTCTCCAGACTTAGAAAAAAAATTGTTACTTTCATGATTTTCACTTCATCTTCTGGTTGAAAACTCTGTTTAACCTCGAATTCTGGGTGCCTGAATGATCTGATGACTGCACCGTTGGACTCGTTGCGAAGCTGGGAGGATTCTTAACAACTATGCCTAGGAGCTCAAACCCTAATTTCATCATTTGATGCCCCAAAAAGATGGGTGCCTATTTCCTCTTGGGGCACCCAAGTCAAGCAGACTTAGTCAAATTTCCACAATTTTCACTTTCTTCCTCGTTCTCCATGCGTGTTCATCACTTCACCTTTTGTTCAACGCTTGAGTGTTGAATCTGATGCCTAGCAGCTGTCTGACCTCCATTGATGACTTTGGAGCTCCCAAAATGCTTTCTAAAATTGAAAAAGCAGAATAGACCCGCTAGGGCAAAACTAATCATTTTGAGATTCTAACTGCACCAGCCTAATAAGTAAGTATTTTGAGCCAATCAAATCAGTTTGAACCCTGGCGGACAAACTTTCTATTTTTAGAAATTTTCTATTTTTAAAAAATTTTGCCAGTATCCGTTTCGAAAGAAACCCAGAAAAACCCAGAAAAAGTTACTATTTGCAGTTTTCCTAAAAAGTAGGGATGAAAAACTGAGATCTGGGTTTTGTAGATTAGGCCGCTCTAAGCAAACCTAGATCGTCAGATTTTGGAAATTTTGAGTTTTTACCCCTCATGCAAGTCGTGCAAACCCAAATTTCGACCTTTTTGACAGATTTAACAAGACTTTTACTCATTTCTTCAAAATGCCTAAGTGTAGCAAAAATTTTAATTTGGGGTACAACAGGATGTTCCTAGTTAAAACAAATTGGGTATGGCGGAGGATGTCTCCAACCTATCCCCACATCCCTAAAACATTTCATAGTGGGGGTGTCCCTATTTTGGTTGGGGACGCATCCCCGGGCTACATAGATAATTATTGATGAATAGTAAGTATTTTGTGAGATATTCAAGGTTTTGAAGATTTTTTTCAAGTTTTTTAAAAAAAAAAAAAAAAACCCAAGTTTTTTGGATTTTAAAAAACATTTTAAATGTTTTAATTTTTTTGTTTTTATTACATTTATATGTACTCTGGAGTTAGATTTTATATTTTTTAATTTTGATTACAACAGAATCTATCAAAAATAGCTACAAGATCAAGTTCAATGGTCCCAAAGACAATTAGACGATTCAAATGCAATCAAGCATCATCTCTATGGAAATATGTTACAATAATTCAACAACTTCTAGAAGGTGTGGCTTCTCTTTGGAATCGAGTATATAAGCTCATATAATCAAGTGAAAGCACATTTTTGTGGTATGTCTCATCAAAGAATAAGAGTTTGTCAAGGGCCATACAAGAAGGGGTTGCCAAAAGAACAAATTATGGCATATATTACAAAACAGGAAGTTGATGTTGTGAATGAGAGAAAAATTAAAATCTCACCCTATAGAGAAGGATCAAGGAAGCCACCTGTAGAGTCTCCTTCAATAATGGCTTTCCCACATCCTTTCTTGGAGACACCATCTATCCAAGAGGAAGATACCTCTCTTTCTTCCCACAAAAGGCGTCCACTAGAAAAGGAATTTCAAAATAATGCAAGGAACAATGCAGATGAATACATTGAACATTGCATTGATGCCAAAGGTCTTCCTTTCAACCTGATGAAAGCACCAAATTGGCAAGAAATAGTGATGGCAATCAATCAAACACCTTTTGGTTACACAAGAACTAGGTATGAAAAGGTGTGGACTATCTATTGCTAAAAGAAAAAAACATTTGTAGATACATCACTAAAACCAAGTAGGTATTTATGGGTTGGAACAGGAGTGTCCATCGTTTCTAATGGATGGAAAGAATGTAAAAAATGGCCTTTAACAAATGTCATTGCAATGTCCACTAAAGGGTCTTTCTGAAGGTGGTTGATTGTGAGGGGCAAGTGAAGGATGCAAACTTCATTTCCAAAATCCTCAAACTCCATAGAAATGGTGGGTGATGAGAACGTTGTCCAAGCCATAACAGATAATGCAAAAAATTGCATGGCAGCAAGTACTTTGATTGAGGAAAGGTACAAACACGTATTTTGGACACCATGTGTTAAAATTATTGCAATTGATGTCAAAGGCGTATGGGAGATTGATGGCAAGTTTACTATCATTGGTGTCAAGAAATATAACAATTAAAGAAATAAAATTGAAATTAAAAAGAAAAAGAAATATCACGATGAAATTTGCTGATCCAACAAGAAGAAATTGCATTGGCCAGAGGCTACTAAAGCGCATAATTCCAAGGGAAGTTTTATCCTCACAAGGCAACAACTGAACCTGCCCTATTAAGCTAAAAAAATAGAACCAACCGGTACTTTTAGTATCCAAAAAATCTAAGGAATCTACCAATAGTTTTGATTTAAAGTGCAATTTCAATTAAACAATATTACAAAAAGAAAAACAAATACATACAAAGAAACCAAGCAAGAAAACAAGAGAAAACTTTAAGGGGTGCAATACTTCTTGTATATATTAATGAAAAGGTAATGATCAATTTACAAGAAAGCACCAACATAAACCCTAATACTAGGTTGACACAAAACTTAACCCTAAAATGACTTCAATACAAATTAAGTCATGTTTACATTATTTGACCAAGTAAAATAAAGCCATAAAATAACTTTATTACTAAGCCTATCACAAAGACTCATATCACCATTTTAACTTTATATCACAAATGCTAACAAACAAAATCCCCTTCTTAAAAAATTAATGAATTGAGATCCTTCCAAAATATAGAGAACAGGGAACTTAGTAAGGGTGATGAAACAACTCCCTCCCCTTATCCCTAATCAAAAAGTATTCTAGGCCTATCGAGAAGTCCATATCTGAGCTATGTATCAGGGAGTTGGCATGAAAGACTGCAGCATTAGTAAGGTGGACCTCTAATTTATCAGCTTATCGATTGCAGTGATAGAAGGAAATGGTCTTGAAAGATTGAAGACTTCAGAGGGGACACTATTCAGCTTCCAATTCAGGATTGGGACTTTTATTTTGCCTTAATCAATCAGTCCCCTTAATTAAAGCAGCTTTGACTAAGACCATATCCTCAGCATAATCATTAGTTTTATATGCTCTGTGTAAGCATAAGGCTTCAATAAGTTTCTTCCCATTCAAAAATTATGCCTCCAACCCGAGGAATGCCTAGATTAACTTTTGATTTCCATCAAAAGTAATCTTCTAGAATCTTTAGATGGGGACTACCCCTCACTAAGTACCTGCCAGTCATAACTCTATTATTCATCCAATACTAATGTATCTCTAAAAGTAGGCAACTAACATCTCATGTACACTTTAAAAGTTCAACGGGTAACATTCTTATAAAAATATTTGGGGAAAAGTGTTCAAGTATTTGAGGACTCCATGTTCATGTATTTTATCTTTTAGTGCCTCCTCTGTCTAGCATGTTAAAAACACTCTGAAGCCAACAATTTCCAGAAAAAAATGATTTTCCTCCTTTCTGAACTTGTTGATTCTTATTTATGACTCTTTATGTAACAAAAAGACAAAGCAAATGACTAATAAAACTAAAGAACAACTGACAAAGCTTAAAAACTTTGCATTGACGTGTATTTTGCTGCATATTAGAAATACCCGATTTGGAAGTACAACAGGTAAATGTTCAGCATACCATCAAAGATAGTGTTGCATCCAATGGTTTCAGAACATAATTGAATTTGTCAGTATCTGAAGGCAAATTGCTAAACAAATCTTCTCCACACACATCCCCCATGGCTGCTTCATTTGAGCATTCTTCGCTTGAATTCCAATAAAGCCCCATATCACGAATCTCTACTATTTTATGCACCTGACCAGCCTTCAACTTTACCCCTGAAGAATTTCTGGAAACAAAAAATAAATTACAACTCGTTACGAAAACATATGTGATCAAAAAGACAACTACTTAGATTAGTAGTACATTTTCACCCTTCTTTGATCCAAGATCTAAGAAGATTAATGCACCATAATAACACATAAATAGTAGAAGAGAATGGGAAGGAATCTGTTTTTATAATTTTGCATGACTGAACAGTGAAAAGAAGAAAAATCAAAACTAAAGAGATGGCTTTCATCCTCCTTTCTTTTCACTTGTCTGGGTTTCATCTATTGTAAATGAGACAAATAACATTGTTTTGATAGTTTTGCTCAAATAAAATAAAGAGAAAGCAAGAAAGAAAGGTCTATACAAGAATTTAAACAACACCATTTGGAAGAAAATATATGTAGATACCTTTGGAAAGAACCCTTAATCATAATCCAATAAAGGTTATAAGAGCATATTACAGACAAGCACAACCACAAATCTGCTAGTATTTGTTTTCTTATATTTTACTTCTTATAAATTTATCATTATTAACCTAAGCTTATTGTGGGCAACTTGCACAATACCACTTGCATTATATTAAAAAAACAATTAACGAATAAGCATGCCAACAAGGACTTCAATTTGAATACACATTCAAATTTCCTCACAAAAAAGAACTCACGCAAATGACAATGCTCAACAAGAATGCTCACATGTCCTCTAGGGTGACCTTAGCATCCCTAAGACATTTTTGTCCCTCCAAGATTCGTTTTGGGGGATGTAAGTTCAGCCCTAGGACACAAAAAGGGTGCCTCAACCTACTCAAAGACTTCCTAGTGTCCTCCCATGGCATGTATATTTTATGTGTAAAAATCACTCAAACCTTCCCTTTAAAGAAATAGAAAAAGTATTGGTAGCTCCAACACCCTCTACCCAACCCTAATCTCCTCACAATCATTTTGCATTTGCATGAAAGAGGAAGATAGAGGAAAAGATGAGATGAGATGAGATGCAAAAATTGGGAGCAATGTGAGGAAGTCACAAGACATTGGCAGTATATTCAATAGATAATAACACTCGCATTCCTAAATCTCCATCATCCCTTAGACACAAGGGTGCCTCAAACTACTCAAAGACTTCCTAGTATTTCCTCATGGCATTACACTTTATGTTAAAAAATCATTAAAACCTTCCAATTTTAAATGGAAAAAAAGAGCACTGGAGGCTGCAAAGCCGTCCAACCAACCCTAATCTCCTCATCACAATCATTTTGCATTTGCACGGAAGAGGAAAATAGAGGAAGATGAGGAAATGAGAAATTTGGGATCGATGGGAGGAATTCACAGCACATTGGAAGAAAATTCAATAGATAAATACACTTGCATCCTTAATTTCCCTTTTTTATATATTTGTTGCCTTTCAAGTTTTTAGCATTTTTTCTAGGATTTTTAATTTTCAGGAAATACCCAAACACAAACAGAAATTTGAGCCAATAATGCGACTCAATTAGTGCAAGGTTACAAGACTTGCCCAGACTCGTGAGTTCTAAGTCGAGCAGATCAAAACTAGGCTCAAGGACTTGTGACCTAGATACCTAGTGAGTTTGTTTAGCCTCTCCAGACTCAACAAGTCCTAGTGGGTAGACTTGGCCAGGTCTATGAAAACAAAGAAAAAAAACATTAAAATTTTAAAATGCTTAAATATAAAAACATGAAAATCAAATGTTTTGTGAAGGGTTTGAAAGAATTTTGGAGGATGGTTAAAAGTGATAAAAGCATGAAAAATCCCTACTCTAGTTCTAAAAAACAAAAAAATAAAATCTTTTTGGGCCATGTTAAATAGAAGAGCAACATTTTTTATTTTTATTTTTTATTTTCAAATTAAATTCATAATAATTAAAGTACATTTATACTTCTAGTTTGTAAAGTCAAACCCTATCCTAAGTAATGCTCCTAAGGTTGTAGCAACATTAGTAAACTTGTCTGAGATACAAGCGCATGACTCCACATAGAGCTAGTAATGCTAGGTTGAGGAATACAAGCTCCTTTCTACCATAGTTCATGACTTCATATTGTAATTTTTGTTTTTGATGCCATGGAGATCATAATCCATGAGCTTTGTACACCTTAAACACTTAACAATATTTATATTTCTAAATAAATTGTTTCCTTAAGATAAAATTTGCTTTTAAACTCATGTGAAATGTATACTTGTGTATGTGATCAAAGTAGGTTCTATTTGATTAGAATATTTTGTCTTTAAAGTTTATTTATTTAAGGGCACATGATACAAGTTTTAAATCATTAAAAATCTCTATATTTCATGGGTTTTTCAATTTGTTGAGTCTTTGCCGAGCCTGGGCATTGAGTCTGAGTCCAAGTCCAGGTCAAAAATCATGTTGCCGAGTTTACGCCAAATCTGAGTCTTGTAACTATGGTTATGAACTTATGTGTATAAATTACATCAAGTAATGAGCCTACATGTGTTTATTTACCTGCATGTGTAAATTGCACTTATTTCATATGCTATAGTTAGTGCCTTAATGGATCAGCCTACACTTATACCATATGTTGAGATGTCTATTAATAGAGCCTATTACTCCCACCTTTTGAATCAACAGTTCACTCATTCATATTCAATTTTTTTTGGTTTCTCTTGACGCTACCACATATTGGCCTTATTTCATATAGTTCACTCATTTGTTCAATTATGGACCTGTCACTAATCTCACATGATATCAGAGGTTAGAGTTTTCTTAATATCGCTTGGAAAAAGTAAAGCTTTTTTTTCTCCATAACCAGGCAAAAACAAATCAAGATGGAGTTTGCATAACATGAATAACTTAGCTATTAAAGTCAACCAGCCAAGATTGACTTTGAGGAACCTTATTAATGTAGTTCTGAACTGACTGGCTTTGGTTCAACCTCTTTCTTAGCCTCTCTTTCTTGAACTGGCAAAAGTGGATCCCAATGCGAAGACAATGTTTTCAGATCAACCAAAAAAGTGTATTTCTCCATTGTGATAGCCAAACAATGCCAGCTTTAGCACACCTACTGTAGTTGCTGATGTATTTTGAACATTAACACAGTGATTTCTGAACAGGAAACAGGTCAGTCAGATATTCTTAGTCCCAAAAAGTTCAAAACTATTTCACCTCAGAATATATGACAATTTATAACACTTCCTATCCATATTCTGGTTTCTGTCCTTGTGATATATATCATTCTGTATCTATGTAATGAGCTTATTTCCAAACTCGTTTTATTTAACAAGCCTGAAATCTATACCTATGATTCAAATGAAGAGACAAGACTAATCGTTACAACCCTCTGGTGATAAAGATGCAAAATTACTAATATTTGATGGGTTCCTTATGAACAAATAAAAGTAAGCAATGAGCTGAACCGGTTAAATATTCTGCAAGTGTTAAATGAGCTCAATAATGGGGACATTGAATGGAAAAAAATCTCAGAACCAGCAGTAATAGATTGCGTGATAACAAAATACATGATGTTAAGCACAATATTTATGCTCAAGTCAATAACAATACAAATTTAATGTTGAAGAGATAGACTAGGTACAATGGAAAAAGCACTAGAAAGTGGAGAATATAAAAGGAAAATATTTAAGCAAACCTAGCAGAAGCAGAGTAAGCCCGGGCATCACTTGTCATTACTGTAAGAGTAGAAAATCTTAATCCAAACGAGAAAAAATCCTGTAAATGATTAGAAGGGTAGAAACACTTTAGTATTTAGCAATGATTTCAAGGGGCCATAATCAAACAATTATGATTTTTCTGATTTTCTAAAACAACTAACTAAATTATATTATCATATAATATTGATTTTATAAAACCAAGAAATAAGCCACATAAAACAATTATGCATCTTGATGCAGTCAAGGATAGGGGAACCAATGAAGGGCAGCATTCTCCTCATAGCAAGACCAGACAACAACACTTCTAAAAACATAGGATGAGGTCCATTACTCATATACAATCTGATTTTTAATGTATTCAAACATGACAACAATGTGGAAGAAACACTGCAAGTTTAAGCATACATGCTCAACCTCAACAAGCTGATTTTTACACACACCCAAGACACAAATTTGCTAACACAAACCAGATTTTAAACACACCCTATAGACACCAATATGCTGATGGAAATCAGATTTTGACATCAGAATACTTGCAACATCATTTGCTGATTTTTGAGCTCAGTGACACCAATGCACAGAGGAATAGCTGATTTTATTGCTCTACTCATAAGATGCTTTACATTTGGTTTCAATGGGAAATTTTGCTTGATTCTCATATTACAAATCTCATATTTTCAGATCCTAAGAACCCTACAAGACATGAAAATCAGAAAATAAGATCAAAGCTACAAACATGATTACAAAAAGTCTCCATCTCCCAATCCACAACTAGTCTCGACATTGTCTTCACCCTGCAAGACCAAAACAACTCTCAATCTCCTAAATGCAGCTCAATCCCTACAAAAGCAACTCTCATATTCGGGTTTAGCCTATAACATCTTTTCTTTTGAGGCTTGGCTCCTTCTTTAAGCTGTACTTTCATCACCCCTGCTCCTCTTTGATACCTTTCATGTCCATGAATGTCTGAGGAAATAAGTTTTCATACTCGGACAGAAATTTTAATTACACTTGCAACTACCTAGTCATCCCAATAGTCACCAATTTTGGCTAGTTTAGAGTTTGCAGTGGATGCTATATTTTATTCCCTTATCTTGAGGGATTGGTTATAATATTGATCTTCGGAATCATTATATAATTGTATGTCCCTTTCTCCTTCCATTACTTGTATGTCTAGTTTAGGGTCTTGATCTTCCTCTTCTTCATGCGTGCTATAGCATCTTTTTCCTGAAAATTTAGTTTGATTGTCCATCCATTCTATTAGTTTCCATACTCCTTCATTTTGAGGAGGTGGTGGAGTTTGTTTATGGACTTGGATGTTAGTGTTTTCTATTGATCTGAATAAAAAAAAATTGGAGTTCTTGCTAATCGTTTGTTTCAGTCCTTTCTTGATTGATATACCATGTTTGTACAATGGGTGTTAGGGTCCAGTAGAATAGTCGTATGTATAATTTGTTGTCATATTCTCTTAGTCCCTTCAATGTGGTGATACATATCTGTAGATGTTCTTCCGAGGTGATTGAGTCATTGAACTTTGGGATTATATCATATTCTCCTTTTGCTTGTAAGTATCTTGTTTCTAATAAGGGTTTTAAAGGCATGCCATTGAGGAATAGCATCTTGATGTATTTTCCGCCAGCATGCAGCATTGCAGACTAAAGTATCTTGCAGTGCGGTCATTCGCAAGTTCTCTTTTGTGAATGTTTTCTCCATTTCTTCCAAGTAGCCATTTAAGTCACCAACTCATGAAAATTGTGGTAGTTTGATGTGTGAAATGCCCCTTTGGATGTGGTTTATTTGTCTCATCTCCTTGGGCACAAGAGCCAGACTATTGATTGTTGCTTCTTTTGGTCTTTGAAGTACATTATCACTGTTTGTGGTGCTTTGCAGTACATATTTACAATGTTTGTGTACCATAAAGACTTCTAAAGCCATATACCTTTCAAGAAGTTAGCTATGGTTCTTCTTGCATCCAGGCAGTCAACACTTCCTCACTATCTTCACTTTCCAATTCAATTTCTCCTCCGCTGTTAGGCTCCTCAAGTATATTTGTTTTGGGTAGTCGGAAAATAGAATAGATCAGCTTTGTGTTGTCCTCTTCATCCTCTTTCAAAGTAATCTCTTTTACAGAAGATTTAACCTCATTTTCTCCTAGAGGTATGTGCACTACTTTATTATCATCTGCAAAAGATAGTTCCTCTTTTCTTGAGTCAACTAGTAGGGCTCAAAATGTGTCAAACAGTTCTTTCATTGCTACTACCTCAAAGTTAATTGTCAACTTAATTCCTTAAACATTGACTTCTACATTTTTCCATGTGCCCAAGTTTTGCATGGATGAACCATCGGCTAAGCTAATGTGATAGAGGGTATTGGTCGACATATGTGTTCCTAGATTTTCACATCTTTTGCGGTATCATATTAATGTCTTCCCCCAAATCTATAATTATTTGTTTGACCTTCCAATGATTGATGTGTGTTGTAATCATTAATGGCTTATTTTTCCAATCCCAATTTGTCTGTTGTATTCTTCGGACTTATGGCCAATTTTTTACTTGTTTATTCCAATATCTAAAGAATTGTTCCAATTTCTCGAGGAGGTTTCTTTGTTTTTACTTGTTTATTCCAATATCTAAAGAATTGCTCCAATTTCTCGAGGAGGTTTCTTTGATGCACCATTGTGGTAAGTTGCTTAATTGCGGTAACTTCCTCTTCTAAGAAATAGTTATTTTGTTCATTTTTTTGTTTATTAATGATTGTTTTTGCAATTTCAACAATTCTATCATGTTGTTGCTTGTTAGGCAAGAATTGTTCTATCTCTTCTTCTTCATCGTATTCTTTCTCATCTTTTGTGTCTATAACAACTTTTTTATTTTTGGTAGTATCTATTCTTTGGCAAGTGATTACCACAAGTTTATTTTTCTTATTCTTGTGTTTTTATTTTTGTTTTTTAGTATTTTTCTTTCCTCCTAGTAATCTTCTCCAAAGGTTTCCTCTTTTGTAGATGTATCAGATAACCAATTGTCCTATTTTTGACATCTCCTTGCTCATTGTGGCAGATTTATTAGTATCTTTATTATTACTCTAGCTCCTCTATTTGGCCCTTGGAGTTCATCACTCTTTAATTGTGGCAAGGCGTTCTGAATATACTGTGGAACCCTGTCACAAGTGAAAGTCTAAATTTCAGCAGAATGCACAATTCTTCTTTCTATCTGACCAAAATTTTATGGTATAACAACTTGGTTTACCACATTTAAAACAATTTGCCTCATCTCTTTTGAGATTTCCTCTTTCACGTCCTTTGCCTCCTTTGTAATTGAAGGATCGATTATCCTCATTGTAGTTTTGCAGAAGGGTATTCTACAATGCATTGGCATTCCTATTGTCTCTCCATGGAGGTAGTCTATAACCACTGTCTTATGTGTAAAGGGGACATTCTGCAAGTCCCTTAATATATGCCATCTTTTAATCAATTTCATGATCACAATTGTGGTGTTTATGGCAATGAGATTCATGGTTTGTTTCCTAATTTCTAACTTGGAACCTTATTGATGGACAATCGTTTGTTTTATGATCATCCCAATCACTACATAGTCCACAAAATATTGATTGAAGTTTTCGTGGTATTGTTTGGAGCTCTACTCTTAAGGCGGCAAACCTCTTTTCACCATGTACTTTAGGATAATCGTTTCTCATGTGGCCATCCCTTGGGCAGTATGAGAACCATATGTTTTGTTTGCCTCTGTTTGTTTTTAATTTTTCCATTATCTCTTGGTGCAATATTAACTTTTCAATTGCCAATTGCATTTTCTCTAGTGCATCACTTTCTTTCTATTTATTTGCTCTCTCGCACAATTGTGCCTCAATGCAATAGGCCATGGTTATTGCATCTAAGTAAGTGTCAAAGATTCTTCCATCCAAAGCTACCTTGATTTCTTCATCCACTCAACCTTTTGCTTTTTGTTAAAGGTTCTTGTAGTTTTCAAGAGACTTCTTTGAATTTCTTGACATAGTCCTTAATTATTTCTCCCTTCATTTGTACCAAGTCTTGCATTTTACTTACACTCTCAAATGGTACTTCTGGTGTATCAAAACTTGCCAAAAATTCCTTCTTAATTTTTTCCTAATCTTTGTCGTGTTTCGGATAGGCCTTCGAATACCAATCAAATGCATATTTTCTTAGCGATCCAACGTCAAATAACTTAAAGACTTGTCTTCATCTACTCCTTTTCACTGACAAAGGGATTCCAATATAAAAATGTGCTATACAACTTTGGTATTGTCCTTATCAAATATTGGGAGCTTGATTCAAGGCTCCAAGATATGTTTGGCTGCTTCCTTTTTCACTTTGCAATGGGGTTTTGTCTCTTCCTTCTCCTTCTTGACACTCCTTACCACAGGCTTATGTTCTCTACCTTTATCCCTTGCTAGTTTGGTCTCAAAATATTCTTTTCTTGGAATCTATCCACAATCTACTATACACTATTATTGTGGGTTCTTACTCTCTTCTTGTGGTATTTGAATTCAAATTCTTCTAGCTTTATATGGCATAGGGGATGGGTCCTAGTCTGGGGGTTGTGCTTCTTCATAATGATGTTTCATATTTGGTGGTGTATTTTTATTTGTGAGTGACATCTTGTTTATTATCATTGACAATTTTTTTCCCAAATTAAACATAGCTTATTTTCTTTTTCCATTTCCTCATTTCTTAATTTACTCACACTCTTATTAACCAATTATTCCAAGTACTCCTTTCTAACAATAAATATTTTCACTAGGGTTCTAAGAATTCTAAAAATCTTTCATCCAATTTGATTGTGATATTTGATAAGTTTGGTTTCATTAGTGGAGTTTTGGTTAAGTATGATAGGGCTAGTGCCTCATTGCTTCAACAGTCGTCTACCAATAACTTCCTTGATGCCCCATAATCTTCGCACCCACATTGGCGCAGTCAATAGCACCCACATTGGCACACTCGACCTCTTTCTCCTCCACATTCTTCATTCTTTTGTGGTGTCTTTCCTCTCTTTCAACATTTTGTCTTTGTCTTCACTCTTATGTTGTGTTTCGGCTTGCCATGTTTGTTTTTCTTGTCAACTTAATTTCCTATCTCCATGGGTGTTTATAATTTGGTGTTACATTACTCCTTTATTTCATCCCATGGTAGTTATTTTGTATCTATATTGATTGGTCACATCTTTTCAAGCATTCCTTTTGAAGATCCCCCCCCCCCCCAATTTCCATTCTCCATCCCTTGGATGCCTAACCCCCTCTCACAAGGTTGATATCAAAGGAGATTGAAAATTTTCATCTTTCTTTCTGATATCTTACCTGAATTAGAAATTTAAATTTTGATTTCCCATTTCCTCTATACTATCTAACCAAGGTCCTGGCAATCAAACCAATGATAGCAAGAAAAGTGGGGGATCACTGATCGGACTTTTGTGCCCCAAGTATTCTCTATGTGTTGTATTTATACCCTAGACTTAGTAGTAGGAGAGGGATCAAAGATTAACCTATGTTGCGGAATCAAACAAGATAACAAAATAATCTTAAACAGAAATTACATTGCATTCATGACATACCATGTAATCATTAGTTAACTTCCATATATTGATATCACTAATATTACATTCTCATCATTCCATTGGATATCTTATACATTATACACTGCTATTCTTTCTGTCTATTCATTTATTCACATTCCTTCATATATTGCTCTCATTCTATCTTACTCTGTTACATTTTGTTATATTTTGTCCTTTGTACTCTACTCTATTCCCTACTAACAAATGGTATATTAAAAATTGATACATGCCATTGTCATCTCATTACACTCTCTCAGTTCCATGTGATACCTTCTAGAGAAGGTTAGATGCTAGTAGTATAATGAGAAACAAATAACCCCTATGAATGTAACTACACGTGGCTAGAATTATCTACAATGAATGAACAAATAACTCTGTATCCATGGGCCAAGGCTCCCCAATAAATATGTTTTTGACTCTAGAGGAGAATTCATCACAACTAACATTACCTCAACATCCTCATCTTTTTTAATTCTTCTCCTCACATAAAACAAAGAGAGTTGTCATCTCATGTAATCTTAGGTTCCATTAAATTACACAATTACACATCTTCGCCAAGGATTCATGCAACATGATATTTGACATGATTGGTGCATCCTCTTATCCTCAACACACGATCGTTGCACACCACCATTCTTGCCTCTATGTCTAGTGTGCAAGGTTTTCTTGCAAGGTCCTTGATCTTGCAACTACTTTGGCTAAATGTGAATGTTATATTATTATCTATAAAGTCAAAAAATTGAAACCATAATAAAAAAGCTTTAAATATCATAAACCCTAGCTCTTAAATAATGAAAAAATGAAATATTCAATGTCACAAGAGACACATCCACTAAGTATTTCCTCAAACAAAACTTTCGTCTTCAACTATTTTCTTGTCAACCAATGCCTACATATTGAACTATTTTCTTGTCAGCCAAATCCTACACACTGATGTCCCATTCCACCTTACACGTACTCCTACATTAAAGAAACCATTGACCATCCAAAATCATACCAAAGAGTACAAAAACTAGCTCATTTGCCAATCAAGTTACCTTTCATACTCGGTCAATAAATCCACTAAATTAGTCCATGATCACTTGGAATTCATCAAAATCACTTTTAAGTGTTTGTGCACATGACCCTTTTGTTTTGCTGACACACAAGCTTTTGATGGACTCAAGTTTTTAGGCAAGTTACAATGCAAGTACTTGCTTGATACTCAAGTGGAAAATTCTCCAACATATGACTCCCCAAGCCTTACTGACTCGCAAGTACTCACAAGTAGGTAAGTAACTTGCCAAGTTTTTTAAACATATGCTATGCAATTCTCTTAAACTCAATGCATTCATTCTTCCAACACGTGGCATTAGAGTGAGGAAGCACTAGAAATAGTATATAGATTCAGAGCAAGGAAACTCTAAGAATGGGTACACTAAACCAATTTGATGGAGAAGAAGATAAAGGGAGAAAGGATATTGATGGGAGAAAGGAACAAGTGCTGTCAAATCTCTGTGCATTCAAAGAACTGTCAAATTATTGATTGCTATCAAGTCAAGGATTTGCTATCCAAAGGGATCAAATTATTGTTGCTGTGAAATGTGTTGTCAAAGGCCTTTTCTTGGAGTTAGTGAGCACCTTACCCTTATAGTGTTAATTCCAAGCAAAGGCCTCACTAACTCAATAATGCTTGCAAATCTATGGAAAGAGAAATGAAATTATGGGCCCTTGACACTAATAGAATTGTTGGCCAAGGTGAATTGCTAATTCAAACATCCCAATTTGAACATCCACTAAAATTGAGCCTTTATCCATGGCTCCGATTGCTTGGAATGTTCACTCTAAGATATCTATTAGAACATTACAAAATCATGTCACAAATTTTACAAGTTAACTCAAACAAGAGTATACAATGATATACTTCAACAAGATGCTAACAAGCCTTAAGAGGGTTAGGAATTGACTTTGCCAACTAATCCAACAAGACATTATGAAATCCTAAATCAAACTTAGCATATACACACTAAGCCTTCCCAAGAAGTTCACACGAGCCTCAAACTCTTTATATCCATTACCAAAATTGAAGTAATCAATAGGGTAACTCTATCTCTTAAAAATTGTAAGTATATTAGGACTTGATGCAAGATTTTACACAAATAGTTATACAAGAGCATTTTAAGCTTCTACTAATCACATATCTTATATAGTGCTCTAGACTTATAGCTTTCATTACAAGATCAAGAGTGTAGCAATACAAAGGATAATAACACAAACAAAAATATAATGCACAAATAAAAGAGAGGAGACTCAATTATTGGCAAAAGAAAATATTTGCAATAATAAATTCTAAACACGTTTCAGACTCTAGGTCCTCCTCAATAGAATGAATGAAGTCCTAAAACAAATTAAATATATACACATTAAGCCTTCCCAAGAAGTTCACATGAGCCTTTAACTCATTATAAATCTCACCAAGATTCAAGTAATATACAAGGTAACTCTATCTATAGTACATTGCAAGTATCTCACAACTTGATGGAAGATTTTACACAAACAGTTTTTCAGGAGCAATTTAAGCTTCTAATAATGACATATCTTATATTGTGCTCTCTACTTATAACTCCATTCCTTAAGTCAATTTGCTAATGTTCATCCTTAAACAAAGAAACTAAAGATTGGTAATCCTCCTTCTAGAAAGTAGTGTTCCTGCTACACTCTCTTAGAGAATATGAGCAGTCTCAAGTTCAACTATCCCTTACTCTTACAACATACTAGGACAAGGTCAATTCAAGGGTTTCCTTAATCAATCAGTGCTACTTGCTAAAACTCCTAGATAAGTGTAATTAGTTTATATCCATAGCAGCCCATTTGAAGAAATGAAACCTAGAAAGAGCATCCTTGGTGTTGTTCAAGACCATGACCTTAGTTCTACTAAGAATGACCACAAGCTGGAGAAGATCACAAAACTTAGAAAGTGCATAGTTGTCTCTACAAGCCATCAATATAATGAGCTGAGGACCATCTCATCAACCATAACTACTTTATGTTGTTAATTAGAGCACCATGTTATCAACAAAGAGTAAAATAGCAATCATGACATGGTGAAGCAAGTAACCATCATTTGCATGGGTAGGTTATCTAAGAATATCCTCTAGCTCATCAATGTAGAAACCAAGGAGGGTTGTTGGGAGAGGGTAACAATGCTTAACTCCAATAGTACTCTAAATAAAGCTAGAATGGCCATAAGGATTCAAGAAATGTCAAACAAATATCTGAAAGAGCCGCATGATGGCAGTAATGAGGGAATTAGAAACACCAAGGCCCCACAGTTTCTGGAATATCAGATGTCATGAGGAGTCAAAGGCCTTCTTAAAGTGTAAAAATAACAGAAGACTTTAGAAGGCCAATGACAAGCCTCTTCCATGATAGCATCCAATGTGAAAATACAGTCAATAGTCTAAAATCCCTCTTGAAGCCAACCTATCCCCTAGCCCTTAAATTCCTATCCTCTAATACATCACAAAGTAGCTTGTCTAGTAATGTCACATACAATTTCACAAAATTACACTCAATCATGATTGTCCCATAATTACTTGTATTGGAGTAATCCCAGAATTTGTCAAATGGGGTGGATAATATTGTTACCAAGCAAAAGGGGAACCCAGGATGGACTACCTCATTGAATTGTTTTGAAATGGCATATGCATGTGAATCCACACCATACTTAAAAACATCAGCTCGAATCCCTTCACAATCAGCCACTTTGCTAGACAAAAGATTCAAAATAGCTCTCTAGGCATGACCTATAGAAAACATGTGATAGGGAGGGAGAAGGGATTTTAGTAGCAGGCTAATTAGGGATATCATAAAGAGAATTAGCATAGGAAACCCAACCAAATGCAATGATATGAATTGTGGAGGAGTTCCTTGGGAGGAGGGTACACCAAAAGATCTTTCAGGAGTGATGGAAGTCAGCATGGAGATCATTCTACCTCAATGCAAGAAATTTTCATTTCTTATGCGACAAGAGATAAGGATAGTCTTCGTGGGTGGTAAAATGGAGGGAGGGTTGTAAACATGGATAAAACAAAGTGTTCAATGCATAGCTTTAACTCATCATAAAACCAATGATTCATAGAGCAAAAACCATGAAGATAGGGTGGAGTAGAGAGTCAAACCATGTGGGGAAGGGTCAAGAGCAACCTCCCAAAGAGTATTAGAAAGAAACTCATACATGCTAGCAGCAATCGAGAGAGCAACAGACATATTTAGCTTTTTTTATTCTGTCTAAACTTTACAGGAATAAACTTTGCACCACTTGACATCTCTAACAACCAATTTCAGAACTAGATGCAATGTGTACTATTCGAACTTATGACATGTCTGCATAGCAAAACCTACAAATTTTGGCTCACAATATGTCATGTCCCCTTCTCAGTGACATCTCTCAGAGCACAGGATTAGCCTATCATACGACCCTCATAGGCTGATAGACTGGGTAGAGGGTCACGTTGGAGCTTGGCTCAACTTCAGTTGGCAGTTCTTGATCAGTTGGCTTTCGTTTGGGCTCATTCGGAGACTTCTTGCAGAAGTTGCTATTTTTAGCAGTTCTTGGCAGTCAGCGTGGGACCCCTGCTATTTTTAGCAGTATGGATTTGGCAGTGTTCAGAATCACTTCAGTGTTCGTCAACTTCAGACGGATCAGGCATCGGATGTATAACGAGAGAGATATTAATATTTAATTGAATTAATTAAATATTAATTATATGGAGATTATAATATAAAGTTATAATATTTAATTATAACTTAAGTGATTTAAGCTGAGGGGTCGCCCATCATCAGGAAGGGGTCAATTCGTTGATTATATTTTATTATAAAATTTGGCTGAGACTATTGAAATATTAAATGCAAAAGAAGTTCGAATTATTTAATATTCCCTATTTTTGAGGAAATCGCACTTTTGAGGGATAGAGTGCATTTGCATTGGATTTTGAGCCATTATGTGATTATTGATTTTGGAAATTGATCAAGTTGGTCTGAGCAAGAAGCTTTAGGGTTTCAGTCTCGAATTCCTTGGGGAACGAGCCATCTCCATTGGAAGCAGTTCAGAGGGTGTGAAATAACACCTGATTTATTGCCAGCACAAAGGTTTCTTCATCCAGAGGAAATCATAGAACTTCATAGAATATTCTTTATCAGAAGTTTTGTTCAGGGATCTCAATCAGAAGACATTTATTCATCAAGGCGCCTAGTTTATTGTTATTTTGGAGATTCACAGAAGGCCGTACTATATTATTTATTACTGCTGTACACAGCCGTACCTTCCCTGCAGCACGCCGTACCTTTTCACAAAGCCATACTTTCACTTCCAGAGGAAAAACGCCTTCAGTCTTCAACATCTGACTTCACCTGCTAGGGCGCAGATATCAAGAGGGTTATTGCGTAGCATCTAGCAGAAGGAGGAGTGCATGTTTCTTCTCAGCCGTACCACATCAGAATATCATCCAATGCTGCAATATTGCCAGGTTCTTTAATAAAAGATTCATTGTTTTTAGTTTGCATGTTAGTAGATCCTCTTTGTAATCATTCCGGAAGGCAAATAAATGTGCAAGAATCAGTATTTACAATAGATACTATTATTTCCGCAGTCATATGATTTTTATTGAATTTATTTCAAATTTCTAGCAAAATCGCATTTTACCATATTTATGCAAAAAACCCAAAAATCACAAAAAAAACCAAAACTTCAGAAAAACATCAGAAAAACAGTCAGAGACAGAAATAGGGGAAACAAGGGGTTTCTACACAATAAGTCTAAAATCAAAGAAACATCACCCTCCAAGGGCACTTACATAAGCAATCCATGAAAAACATAACGCAATCATTAGCATACAAGCAAAGGTTACCTTAGAATCAGGATTCTGATCAATGTATCTAATGTGAACATTCTTGATTGTAACTTGAATGTTGTCGATAATCTGACCAAGATGCATTAACACAAATTAGCAATGAATCTTGTAGACAAACAAAAATTTAGATAGTGCAAAATGTTCCAAGAAATGACTGGCATCTCAAAACTACAGCAATTATAAACAGAAATCCTTTTTGCTTGCATGCTCTAATGAGATTCTATTTTTATTTATTGATTAAATAATCATTCTCAAGCAGCTGCAAACATGCTCAAAAATGAAGAAGCAGACATCCTAAAATTTTATTATAAAACCTTTTGTCACCTTAGCTGAAAGTTGGGAAATAAAAGATTGACCAGCTTGATTATCTGACAATATCAAACCAAAAAACATTAAAGAACTTGTCAAAAGTAAAATAGGTAATAAAAAATTTGAGCCACCTATTATCATCCATTTTATTGACCCAATACTGACCCAATACCGTTGGAGATTTAATTTTCATAACCTGGTCACCTTCTAGGGTTATGAATGAAACAAGATTTTATCCACACTAAGAAAATGTTAACAATCAAAAAGTTTAGAGTCATTCCCATTTTCCATAAAAATGACTAATTCAAAGAAAATAATTTTTCTCAAGGAAAATAAAATGCATTGACCCCTCAATAGCTTTTGTCAATCACACTAGCCCTTTTTTTAAGGAATGGCCATCAGAACAAAGTATTGATTACCACAAACACGTCTTGACAACTTTGCAAGCTCTGCTGCTGCAAGGTTTGCTCTCTTTCCAGCCCATTCTCTAGCCTCCACAGCCTCTGCACCCCACTGTGATCATTCCAGAAATCAAAAATGTAATTGAGAAACATCCGAGAATCTGATGTATTACTAGTCTTTAACCTGACAGGATCATTGTGTTTATAGAGGTTTGCATCCAGCATCTTACAGCACTAGATTTAATTTCCTTAAAAGCAAATTATTCTAAACGTATCAATACTTTCACTTGGATACAATGCAAAATTTATCAAACAGCACCTCTGAATCGCTTCTTTTGCAAGTGCATATGAATACATCCTCCAGAGCAATCATTATTGGGTCCCAACCAAGTTTTGTCCAAGGAATCTTAATGCTCAGTTTCCCAATCACCCCTGTCAGCCAAACCATGGTCAAAGTTTTCTCATTTGCAATAGTATGAAGGGAATTATAGTCAAAATCTCTTACATGCAGAAAGACAAAAATTTATAATAACATCCATGTGCATGTCAACAGATAAATTCAACGACCAGGATGAGAATTTACTATCAGACTCTTGACATTGAATAGTAGCAATAGCATAACAGTCTTTAGATTGTCAATCATCTTGGTGCTAATTACAAAAGAATTTCCATCAAATTATGAGAAGTATCCATAAAATTCACAAATTACATGAAAATTTAACCAAACAATGTAAGGTTTCCAATCTAGTACATGCCCAACAAGAGAGAGAATGTATTTGACGAAAAGGATGAATCATTCAGACAAGAAACATACACCAAGTGAGCTTTTCTATATATACTGTATACACCTCTATTCATAGTATCATTAATGGTAATGTTAAGTAGATAACATTTTGCTGCAAGAGGATTTTTTTATGATGTTGTGGGAGAAGCACCATGCTATGCTAGTTATGTTATCACATGACAGACATGTGCTTTTGTTGTAGTGTTACAGGAAAGACACCGTGTTGCCCTTTTGGTGTTGTGGGAGAGATATGTGTTGTGCCAATGGTGACATTGTGAGACAGACTATGTTGTGTTGATGTGATGTTGAAACATTGACACCATATAACACTAGATGAGGGTATCTTGATAAAGATACCTGGGAGTCTCGGACAATATGTTTTGGTTTCACATTGGAGATAAACATGATAGTGCTTAACACGTACCAAAACAACTTTCTAGATATGGGAACAGAATACATGAATCATTCAATGGATAGTACTTATAAGTTATAATCATTCTGAAATCTTGTAAAATTTGGAAAATGAATTGATTTCTCTTCTTGTCAAGAGGTTATTCTTCCTGTAAATCTGTAAAAGATATTAAGAGGTAAATACTAAGAAAGAAATGCCGGTATTGGCATGGTGTGAAGGTTTATAGGTGGCATTGTTGTTCTTGCCACCAAGGTTCAAACCCCATTGGGGTGGTATTGTTGAATGGTTGTATTCCAGTTCATAGCTCCGGTCAAAAGCGTTTACAACTTGAATAAAAAAATACTACTAAGAAAGAAAGGAAAAAGTGGCTAGTGAGATTGAAGCTTAAAAAAGGTGAACTATTAACGATTTTATAATTTCATGATCAGCAAAATAGCATGTATCTTGATAACTCTGTAATGTTTTTTATTCTGTCTTCAAGTCTCCTTTGAGACCATTCTTCAGGGAATTCACAAGATCGATAATATCAAAATTGAACGGTGGTGAAGGGCATGCAAACAAACCAGGTTTTATTATTATTTGAACTTGCAATAGAAGTAGAAACTTTGAGTGTGTTTCCTTCGCACAATTTTTTTGTATTTATCCATTTTTGCTAAAACAAGAAAAATAAAGTCTCTGTGTCCTCAACTTTGGCTTCATTTTGTGACAATGCACTCTGACCCAGTCGTGTGATTGAAGGTTATTCAATTGACTTTTGGCAATTCAATCATATTATGTGTCATACATACCTATAGTATGGAACAACATATTGGGAGTCTATTAGTAGATAATTTGAAGAATAAAGCTTTTTCTTCTCTTTATTACAGAAATAGGACCATTAGTCATTGTAGAGCATCTTGTATTGTATTCTTTTATGGAGTGACACTATGGAGTTTGATGAAGGATAATCGTACAGTTAAACCCTTCCTTAACCATATCTATCATATTGGATTAGTGTGCAAATAGTCTTCTTCTATTTTGCAGGTTTACATATGCCATCCATTTAGAAATTGTTAAATATATATGTTGCAGTACAATCTAGTGTGGTACTTTGGATCCTTAAAAAGCTGGCTTGTTAAATAGGACCAATGGAAGAATATCTTATAATAATTATAATTATTAAACTATTTCTATGGCAATCATGTACATATTACATAATTTATTTGGACATTCTTCCATGATGAAGCATAACATTGTTCATTTTGTTTTCACTTTCATTATAAGAATGTATCTTTCTGCATGAGAAGTGTAATGCATGATAGAACATTATCCTTGCAAAATGTAGTATTATTCATCAATACATATCAATAGTGAATACCTTTCTTAATTGCAAATGGTAATTGGAGATAGTCAAATGCTTCCAATACCAACTCTACATTCTCCAGCAAAACATCTCCTGCATAAAGAAAAATCAAATGCAGTCAAGTTTATTATATTAATCGTCAAACCAAAGAAACCATGTTCATTTTAGAAAAGCATGTTATATACAGTTTAAACAACAGCTAATTATACATCAGATACTCTTTACCAGAGGTAGATTTTGATCAACAATCTAAAACCTAAAATTGCATAGACAACTTGAAGAGATATTGTAGTTCTTAGTAACAGTGAATCTAAAGAGCTACCATCATTGCATTGATCAAAGACCATTTTACTTGAAAATACAATGATAGAAAAAGCTTGGATCAGAGAATTCAGATTCGATTCACAAATCATAACTTGAAGAAATGCCAGTTATGCACTGCACCTATTAGGTATTCAGTCTTACAAATATGATGAGAGCAGCTAAAACTACATTCCCTCGATGCATCAGCAAAAATCTTTACTATTAGGGCAACTCAAAGCATGATACTGAAGTTTCTAATTATGGTGGTGTTGTGACCTTTTCACACATCGCCCCATCGCTGATGGGGACCCCCAGTTGCCTGTTAGTTTTTAGGGTTCTGTCTCCTTGCAACGGTTTCGTGAGATCACTTTGCTAAGAGTTTCAGGTCAATTTGCCGAGAGTTTCCCAAGCCAAGTCAGTAATTCATGCTTGAATCAGTGCGTAGACGTCATGGAAGCACTCAGAAGGCCCAGGAGACAAAGATCGACTGTGAATTCGGCCAATTCTGAGACTTCCTATTTTTTAGGAAAAGTTGCTTTTTCGATTTTTCATTTTTGGCATTTTCGGACCAAACAACATTCCCTATTTTTTAGGGTTTGCTTTTTCTATTTTTAGAAAGTTTCTATTTTTGGAAAGGTCCCGAGTTCTGAAAACGCACTCAGAAGTTCGAAAAACTCAATAGAACTCTCAGAAAATCAAAGTAAAAAAATTGAAAAATTATTGAAAAATCTGGAAAAAAAGGTCAAAAAGCAGGAAAATCAGACCAAAAACGTTCAAAATCTGAAAAAATCAGGTCAAAACCAGTCGGATCTGAGGATGAAATCATGGAAAATCAGCTCTTAAATAATGAAATTCATTTGAAATCTGGTCAAGTCAGAAATTCGCCATGGAAGAAGGATGAAGGAAAGATGAAAGAAAGTCTGGAAGTCCATGGAGCTCGCCCAGCAGCAAAGAGGAATATCCTAAGGAGGTTCAAAGTCCGCCTTGCATATCCTTGAGACCTCTAAAGTCCGCCCTTGATATCCTTGACTTCTTTGAAGTCCGCCATGCATCTTGAAGACATATCCAAGCATCCTAGAAAGTCCGCCATTCACAAGCAAGCATATCCTAGGACCTTCCAAAGTCCGCCAAGGATGTCCAAAGAAGTCTTAAAGTCCGCCCAGCACTCAAGATGCATATCCTAAGAGGTCTTGAAGTCCGCCCTTAACATCCTTGCATCCTTCAAAGTCCGCCCTGCATGTGCTAAAGACCTCTAAAGTCCGCCCTTGACATCCTTGACCCTTCCAAAGTCCGCCTAGGCATGTAAAATGAAGGAAAATCAAAATTTTTGCTAAGTGTTGGTGCCCAGCAAAGAGAATTTCGAAAATTTTGCTAAGTATGAGGGCCTAAAAGGGTGGAGAATCCTTTCCAAAGGGATAGAATGATGAAAACAAATGCTAGAAAAGAGGGACATCCAAGAGGTTCGTCCAAAAGACCTATGAAGTCCGCCATACACTTGGAGGAGGTTAGCAAGGTATCAAAGACGTCTATGATGCTTGTCCAAAATGCTAAGGAAGTCCGCCTAAGAGGATAAAAGAATGATTTATGCTAAGTGTTAATGCCAAGTCCAAAGAAACGTTCGAAAATTTGCCTAAGTATAGAGGCTAAAAGATGAAAAATGAAGATTTTTGACTAAGTATCCTGACACTTTCAAGAGGATAAGTGCCAAGTTTGAAAGGACACGTGCTAGAGAAGATTGGGATTTGGCAAAGAATAAAACGGAATGTGCCTAACACAAAGATGGAAAAGAAATAAATTTGCCTAAGTATGGTGAAAATGTTGAGAAATTGTCAACTTTGACCAAAGAAAAATGCACAAGGCAAGGAGAAAGGAAGGATCGTCCTTGGCCAGAAGGAAGAAGAATTTGTCAAGCATCAAGGAAATTCGACCGATGAAGACACCCAGATGAGAATTTTGCCTAGAAAAAAATTCGTTTGAGTGAGGAAATATTTGACTTTGGCAAAAGAAAATTTCGCCTTGGCAAAGAAAAATATGGATCTGGCAATAATATTTTCGACGGAATGGCTTGAATTTTGGTTTGGCTAGACGAAATTGAGGATGAAATTGGAAAATAAACTTAGCCAAGAAAAACAAAGGAAAAATAGAAATAGCCATGGGTCCAAAACGAACGGGTTGGAATTAATTAAAATATTTTTAATATTTTAATAATTAATTTTCAACTATTTGAAATTTAAAAAAATGCCTTGGACAAAATCAAATTTGCCAGACGAGAATTGGAAGAAAATAAAGTACGCCAGGCAGAGATGAAATCCGATAAGAAAAATTAAATTCGCCACGAATTTAATTAAATATTTAATGTTTATTTAAAAATTTGAAAAATCAAAGATAAACATTAAGTGAAAAATCGAATTTTTGAAGATCAGTAGGATTTGCTTGGATAAGCTCGAGACTGATTCTTGTCGAAACATAAAAGGAAACTTGCCTGTTTAATCAAAAGAAGACAAATTGAGATCGAGAAAGAATATGGCAGTTGCTAAATCGAATTCAATCCTTCAGCATTATAATGAGTTTCAGCAACTCATTTTTCCACACACAGCTGAAGAGAAATTTAATCTTTCTCGAAATTATCAGGCAATTAATTGGTCAACAGGCAAAGTCGAATTTTCCCAGAGAGAGAAGCAGTGTTATGCTGGAGAATTTTTTCGCAGGAAAGAAAAAGAGATTTATTGAAAGCTGAAATTCTTCTGTGAAGAGGGGCGCACTTTTTCTTCTAAAAATCAGATTTTTTAAATCTGATTTGTATTCGACAGTTCTTCACTGAGGTTTGGTGTTCGGTCAAATAAATTTGCTATCTCTTTCATGTACTTTCATCTTGAAGGAGTTCTGGCAGAATTTTCAACTCCATCCAATTTGCTTTCAGCTTGCTTTTTCGCAATATTTTAATTATTTAAACAGCTGAAAGTAAATTTTCAAATCCAAGGAACGGGGTTTAATTGTTTGAAAAAGTCTTTGTATTAATGTTAATCTTTTGGACTGCAGGTTGACGATTCGGCAGGCGAACCATCAAAGAAGCTGAAAATGAAGTTTGCCAGCAAGGGTGCTCAGAAAGAGACTAAAGTCATTTCAAAGTGGAAGAATGTCGTGGACACGGATCTCGGGCACGTCGACTTTGATGAGTTCAAGAAAAGAGTGTACGGGCAGAAGGGACTCCCCACAGCAATAGCCAGACGGATGGTCAGAAACGGGATATTCCAAGCAGCTGGATTCCCACCGGCAATGGATTGTGCGGAGTTGATGGTGGAGTGTGCTCTCCATTATGACGCTCAGAAGAGACAAATCATCGCACCCGATGGAAGAGTCTTGGCACACTTGGGCGAAGTAGCAATCCAGGAAACCTTCGGCATCCCGGAGCATTCACGAACGATCTATAAGACCAAGGAAGAAGCTAAAAGATTATATGACAGTCAGCCAGATTTGTGCGCCACAACAGTCAACAAGGTGTGGATGGACAAGCCGAAGCCATCAATCAAGAAGTTGCCCAAGAGGCCTCGCCGAACGGACTTCAAGGAAGATTTCGGGGATATTGTGCTGATGCTAAACAGAATAGCTGGTAACCCGCAAGGCGCCTTCTTCGAGAGCTGGATGTACTATTTTATAGATGAGATCACCTCTGGAGTCAAAATGTTCAACTGGTCACAGATGATAAGTGACAACCTTCATGAGCAACTGATCAACCTCGAAGAGACCAAGTCTTTTCATATGAGTTCATATGTGATATACCTGTTGGCCAGATCATACAAGTATCCAGGATTGATCTGCAAGGGCAAAATTGGCAACGGGGAGAACGAACTCAGGCCTTATGATTGTTATCCTCAGCTCCAATTGAAGGAAAAGACTCACTTCAGGAGGGTGCATGATGCCTTCATAATGCATATTACCAGAAAGCTTCAAGGAGGGGTGCATCAAAGGCTGAGCCATGAAGCAAAAAGTCTTATCAGTAAATACGGGTCTTGGTTCATCCAGTTCCCTAAATTCACATATGTCAGGGTCCAGGGATTCACTGGAAATCCCTATAAATTGCCCATCTATCCGACCAATCGGATGATATTGCTCGAAGTTTTGAGACAGTTGGAAGAGTATCAGAATATTAAGAGGCCATCCAAGAAGGCGTCCGTCACATTCCCATTCTTCATCGGAAATATGTTAGAATATTGTCCATCAGCACAGGCAGCTGAAAGTGCAAGGTTGGAGATCCAATGGTATCCTTTCACGGCCTACAAGTCCAGGGTCAACTATGACCCACATCATAACATTCGGACAGTGGAGGGGAGAAAGTACAAGCACAGGATGGAACTGGAAGATTTCTGGGCAAATGTTGCCGATGAGTATGAGGTCAGGCGGAAAATGTGGTCCAAGATGCCACTAGATTTCATGAGGACAATTGAGTTCTGCCGAGTGCCTGACCAGCTACAAGATGATGGAAACCACGTCCAGCCACGCTTCGAGGAAAGCCGACCTCTCCCTCCAGTGAAATGGTCAGAACCGGAGCACGCAGACCTAGCCACCCTAATGAGGCCAGTGACTAAATACTCTCAGTGGTGGGTTGATTATCATGCCCAAGAATTGAGACAGAGAGGAATCACGCTCACATATGACCTACTGAGTGAGTCAGAGTCATATTCTTCTAATGCTGGTGCATCCCATCAGGACTTGGTCGGAATCGAAGAAAAAAGGAAGGAAATAATGCCAAGTGCTGAGCCTGTTTCCAAGAGGCATAAAGGAGAACCTTCTCGGTCAGCGGTATCCAGGAATATTGACGAGTTGGTAGCTACTATTGACGATTCCTTGGTAGAAATGCTTGAACCTCCTGCAGCTCAGGAAATAAATGATGAACCTATTCAGCTAGATGATGAGGAGCCCTTGTCACCTACGGGCACGGAAATCTTAGGTTCAGACAATGAGATCGAGGCTCGGAACAATGACTTCGAGGAGGGAATGATTTCCGCTCTCAGGGAAGTTATGGATGTTCCAAATGAAGAAGAGGTCCAGGTAGAGGATGGGATTGAGCAGTCGACCATTCCAGACTGGCTGTTGGAGAGAATGAAGATCCAGATACCTGCAGAAGCTCAACAAGAAGAGGAGGATGATACTGCCGATTTCTTGGCAAGATTAGAACAAGTCGCCATCAAGAAGCCTGCCAAGAAGTTCTCCACCATTCAGAGGAATGAGACGGGCAACCGTTCCGTGCATATTGCAGTACCTACGGTGGACAAGCCACAGGACGAGATCACTCCTCAGGAGTATGCTATAACCACTGTTGACCTTGGCCCGACCTCGAAAGGTCAAGAAGTAGAGGAGTTAGATAATTCCGTCTCGACCATCAAAGCGAGACTGGAGAAAGAAGTGGCTAAGAAGAAGGAGTATAAGAAAGAGGTCGAACGTCTTAAGGAATATATTCAGCATTTGACCCAGCCACTTGATCAGGGCAATGCGACTGTTCCTCCTCTCCTCAATTCATCACAGGAGATGACTAGGGATGTCGAGCACGGAATGGTGACGGCCAGGGAAGCTCAAGACTGGATAGCAAGTGAAGGCACAGAAGCGGCCTTGTTCATGGAGAAGTTGGCACTGGCCTATGGACGAACTTCTTCATTTCTTTCCAAACTGATGGATATGGCAGAGGCGTGGGAAAGTATCCCGGATATGCAGGAAAGGCTTATTCCAAGCCTTAGAGTCTTGAAGAGCACTCTAAGAGAGGAGTTGGTTGATAAAAGAGTGATTGCTGCAGGGGCAGCATATGATTTTCATCACTGGTTTTGGGCAGTGACTATACGAGAAGAAGTCTTGGAGAAGGCAAAAGTAGATGGGCTTGGAATTGAAGAACAGGTCAGGAAAATCCAGGAGAAGATTTACATGACAACTACAGAGGTGTTCGACCATGAGATCATCCGGGAGAACGACATGTAGCTGGAGAAATTGAAGCATAAAGTTCAAGAAACTTTCTTCTCGACCACTGGACCATTTTTGAGACAGGACTTTGCGAGAGTGGCAAGACTCTCATCCATTCGAAAGGATTTTGAGAAGCAGGAGGCAGATTGGGAAGGTACTTTTGCTAAATGTGCTGAGAAGTTGGACGGACTTGAATTCCGGATCAGCATGTTGCCACCTGTCACGATGGAGGAGGTCATTGCCGTAGTGTCCAGATTCGCCAAGCACAATGCTGCTCAGATGGATAAGGACGCCTCTCCTAGATAATAGCTGGAACTGCCACTTTACTGATTGATTTCTAGTTGATAACTCTTGTTATTTTGGGAAACCCTAATTAGGGTTTGGTTGTAATAATCTTGGCCGTTAATCTTGTTTTAATCTCGGCCCTTCATTTCATTTTTGAGGCTCTATATAAACTGATGCTCTCTCACTTTCATTTGTGTGGAGACAGAATATGAAATTGTCGCATTGAGACTATTTTGAATAATAAAAGCTCTTGAGCATGATTTGCCTTGAATAACTTCTTATTGTCAAATAGTAAGCGAGGTTGCATATCATCTTCCGCCATAGATTAAAGTTAAGGTTAGATTAGGTAGAATTTGTTTTGAAAGTTGGTTAATTGAATGAGAGATTGATCGTATTGATTCAATGGTGAAGTGTAGCTCATACTTTCTTCGAATGGATGATTTGCATTCGATGCGTAAAGTTAGCCTGAGCTCTTAATTGTGGAAGCTTAACTTCAGCCTCATTCGAGGTTTGAAAATTATTCTCACAAACCCTTGAAGATTGCACCCATTTTGCGTATGTTGTCCTGCAGGAGGCGAAACAAAGTGTGGTTTATCCTCTTCACCGAGTCTTTATTGTCTCTTGAGTTCTTAGGCATAGACTAGATTCTCCTGAACCCTTGTCCTTTTGCCATTTTTTTGAGATCCACAATTGAAAGTCCTAATTGAAAGCCTTTAACGATAAATTTCCTAAGTCCTGAACTTGCGAAGATTTTACGTAAGTCCCCTTGTTTATTACCAGCATATCACAACGGCCATTGAGCTTATCCACACGTCGAGACCCGACTAAAGAAACCTTGGAATCGCCATATGATCTTCTCGCAATCTTAGCATACGCGGTGGTTTTTCAAGAGAGGATAGAGTGTCTTTGGGCATTTTATTCTGATGTTTGGTGTGTCATAAAACACGCATCAACAGGTGGATCATTTCTTCTCTCAGGATAAATTTAAGAAAATTTGAATTCAGTGCAATGTACCACCAAAAGAAACCCCAAGTCTGATACAATAAATCAATGCTGGTAGGTTGGTGAGGCATCACACAGTAAACAAGAGTTGCTCTTGAACTCATAAGACTGGTGGTCGTTGTGCCATAAAAAACTACTGGGTTAGCCTGACATTTAGCAGATGGGGCTAAACTGCTTGGTTATATCATTGTTTCTGCAACGCATTTCCTTGCCTTATCCCTGAATAAGAAATTTTATAGGTAATAAATACATTGGCTTTGTTATTGGTTGCTCATTACCAGGGGCTAGAGACATTTATCTATGGTGTTGTGTTACACCCCTTGACCCTCCCGTTTCTAATGATAGTTTTAAGGGCCTAATCAATTGGAAGGAAAATGGGTCTCTAAATAGGGCTTTTGATGCCTTGGTTAATTGGGTTCAAGCTCAGTGAGACCCTGATATATTTGCACCATGCTAAACAGTTGCTAGTAAACCTACGGTCCAGTGTAAAAAGCCAACCTCCCTGGCTACATCCTCGTCATTAAATTCAGGCTCGAGGATTCCTTATAAAGATATCCCAATTATATGGAGATGAGTAGTCGGTAGATGGAGAACTTCGTTGAGTAAATCATCTATTAGGAGTGACTAAAACATGACCTCATAAATGTAGGTGTGTTTGGAGGGCAAAAACAGCCTAAGGGGAGATATCCAAAATAAAAGTTTGTTACTATCTGGGTTCCTCTCAAAAGTTAAGCACTTCCAAAAAATGGCACCTGATTTTAAGACTGTGTACAAAAGGTGTTACCTGTACAAGGTTTTCAAATTCTCACAAACCTAGAACTTATGCTAAATCTGGAAATGGTTCATGGGGTAGATTCAAAGGCAAAAATAAAAACAACATCTGCAATAGATCATCAAAGAAGCAGGAAGAAACAAAGAAGATTTGGCTCCCTAAAGGGCATTTGCCGACAATTGGTGCGAATAGGATTCCAATAAGATTAAAACCACCAATGAAATGCATCTCCTTTGCCCTTAGGAGTGTTGAATTAAAAAATTTGGTGGTTCACTTGAGTATGATGAGCACACTTATACTGAGAGGGGGGTGAATCAGTATAAGTTAATCTTTTACCAATTTAAAATTAATAACCACAATAATATCAATCACATGAGATCCACCAATTAAGAGACAAGATTTACGTGGAAACCCTTTCGGGAGAAAACCAAGCAGAAAAGACAGCTTGGATCTACTGTCCAAATCCAGTCACCAAATAAAATTCTCTTACAACAATTTTGTATGCACCAACCCACTGGAAACACCAATCCCCACCACTAAGCACCAACTCAGCAAGAGACACCAATCTCTTAGATATGAGGCACCAACCTCCAAAATAAACAAAGTATTTCACCTTCTTGAATTTGCTTAATGCCGATAAGGGCATGGTTCGGTGGTCATGTCGCTTGGTTGTAGTGACGGCCACCAGGGTTCAAATCCTCGCTGGGCCAAAGTGCTCGCAGGCCTTGTGCCTTCGCTGGGCCTTTGTGTTCGCGGGTTTGGTTGTTTCTTGTGGTTTGTTGTATCCAATTCATAGCTCCGGTCAAAAAAAGCGTTTACCCCTAATATTATGGGTGCATTGCACCTTTGTAAAAAAAAAATTTGCTTCATCAATGGATGACCATTACTTGAATTTCCTTCACAAAATCTGCCTTTCATAAAATATTTATTTTGCTCTCCTCTTGTGTTTGAATGATAAAGCTTTTGTTCCTCACACTTCAATTCACAAATCTTCTTGTATTGGATAGATATTATATTCTTCTTGCTTACATCCAAATACATTTCTTATTCTTCTTTTATACCCTCTCATGCCTCTTCACCTAAGAGGGGCGATCCTTCCAAGAGAGGCAACTTTCTCCAAGAGGGGCGATTCCACAAAGAGGTCAGTCCAAATAAAATAAATAATGATTTAATTTAATTGCAAAGTGGACACCAAAATGGGGGTTGGCCCAAATATGATTTAAATATTAATTTAAATTTATTTATCAAATAGCAAAGAGGGGTGCCAATATAAAGGAGGGTCAGCCAGCATAGAATGAAGCGCTAGCTTGAGATGGTAAAGTCATCCATCTACGATCATAAACTCGCCTTTTGATCATCATTCATTCATACTTGTAATGCCTTAACATGGTGCGATCTACTCTTGACTATAGGGATTGGCCCTCTAGGGAAAAAGTGAGAAATTTACGTTGTAGCCAATGGGGAAAACAAGTCAAAATAAAATCACTACCCAGGTGTTTCTTCATGGTGGAATGCCCCTCCAAATAGAAAAAGAAGGAAATTATGAGCCATGGACCATATCTTATGGATGGGATGGGATTCTACCTGAAGAATTGGGAACCAAATTTTAACTTCATTAATCATGAGATTAATAATGCTACGATGTGGATTACATTATATAATCTACAAATGGAATACTAGGATCCTGGTATTTCAAAATTGATTGGTGATGAGATTGGAACTTTCATCAAGGTAGACAGTCACATCAAAGATGGGGATTATGGTATGTATGCAAGAATTTGTGTTACAATTGATCTCAAAACCCCCCCGGAGGAGGTGGTAATTAGAGCAGGCATCAAAAACTTGAGATTGAGAGGACTCCAAAAAGATGTGTGAAATGCCAACAAAATGGGCATCCGTCAAAAGAGTGCCATGTGAACAAAAAAGAAACCAGGGAAATAGAGAAGATTCCAATGCACTCTCTTTCTAATAGTGAGATGGTGAACACGAAGAATGATATCTCAGATGGATGTGACATTTCTCTTAATTTGGATGTTGTTGATGAGGTCAATAGGAAAGAAGCTATTGAGGATTGGCAACAGGGGAATCCCAACCTTGAAAAGGCTTCACAAAATCATGGCAACAACAAGGAATTTGATAATAAAGAAAATATTCAGCCAAAAACAAACAATATGGAAGAGGAGCCTAGCACAAACCTAGAAATAAGAAGCAACTTTTCAAAAGATAAATTGAATGTATTGGAGGAAAGGACGGTTAGCTAGACATAGTCAAAAATAAATAAGGCAAGAATTGGAGAAAAACGCCAAAGGGGCAGAAAATCAAATGAGGCCAAATTGGAAATTATAGGAAGGGCTAAAGGGTAGATGAAACTGAGATCAAGGAAGGGGATTACCCTTCTCAAGGAGCCATGAAGCTCATAACACGAAACGTTAGGGGCATCAACACCCCTAACAAAACATGCTAGGTCAAGCATCAAATAGCTATAGTGAAACCAAATATTTTAATTTTTCAAGAAACAAAAATGCAACTAATAGACACAAAGGCACTAATGACAAAATGGAAGCAATGGCAGGGGTTGTATGTTGTTGCCCAAGGGGCAACGAACAAATTGAGAACTATTTAGAATCTACATTGGGTATTGGTGGTTGAGCTACAAACAAACCAATTCTAGTAGGTATGGAAAATTAATTTTATCCCATTAAATCATTGCTACATTTTGATTAATGTATATGGAGCCACAAGAATTACGAAGAAAAAAGAAGTCTAGGATCAAATCATTGTGATGTGCAAACTTTTAGAGATGAGTTAATAATAGTGGGAGCGAAATCCAATGCAACCTTGGACACCTCCAAAAAACGAAGAGGTAGCTCAAAGCTAATGAACACAAGTAGATTTCCAAAACTTTTTCAACAATTATCATTTATAAGACATAATTCCAAAGAACAGAGTTATATGTAGACTAACAAAAGATAAGGTTTCACAAATATTATTGAATGGTTGGATCAATTTTTATTATGTGGAAACTAGTCCTCTCTCCAGCTGTTGTATAAATCTTCTATTCTCCCATACTCTGGTTCATATCATTTCCCTCTACTATTGAGTTTATTCCCCAATTCCAAGCCTCCTTCCTAGATGTCCTTTCAAATTCAAAAATATGTGGCTGCAAGATCTGGAACTGCCAAACAAAATAACAAAATGGTGGGCTTCGGCCCCAAAACTCAAAGGAACCAAGCTTTTTCTCTTTTCCAAATAACTCAAATATATCAAAGAACAACTTAAATGTTGGAATAAACATAATTATAAGAATATTTTTGAGAAAGAGAAAGTTGAAGTGGAGTTAGCTGCTCTCAATGAGATTGTCATTCAATATGGTATGGATCAAAGCACTTTTGAAAGAGAAAAGGCATTGAAAGGTAGATACGCAAAATTACTAGCTAGGGAGGAGATTTTCCAGAAGCAAAAGTCTAAAGAATCTAGCTCAAAGAGGGTGATAAAAATACAAAGTACTTTCATATCACCACAAAAATTGAGATAAATCAAAATATAATTACAAACATCAAGAACAACAATGGCAATTTGGTTGATAAGTAGGAATAGGATGACATTTGTGAGGTGATGGTTAATTTGGTTAATTTGGTTGATTCATTTCGGCTCTGGCTTGTGGTCCGGGTCCAATCCGGCCTAGGTTCAGATAGGGTCCGACCCACAGCCTATGGTTTCGATCCTGACAAACCCAAATCGAACCCCGCTCGAACCCGGGCAGTTCCATGCCCAATCCATGGAAAAAGTACTTTTTTTTCCAATTTTTTAATATTATTTTGACTTTTTTTTACTTTTGATGACTAAAATATTCCTCCCAACCCTAATATTTGCCTCCTAACACATCAAATAGGTAAAAACATACTCATTTAACAATTTTTGAATTAAAAACAAGATTTTTGCCTCCATTGCTGAACTTTTTTTCTTGCTTGCACAAGCTTGAATAAACTTGAAGTTTGATCGTTGATTGTTTGAAGTTGGTTGTTGTGCTATTCCTAAGCACTTGCAAGTGTTCATTCGTTGCCAAAAAGATTGTAGAGCAAGATTTCTTCAAAAGAGGTAGGTTTTTTTAAGTTTTTTGGTTTTTCTTTTTACATTTTTTTTTACAAATGAACTCTTTTGTTTTGTTTTTAAGTTTTTGTTTTGTTTTCATTCTTCAAGTGTCTATAACACATGTTCAATTTTTTCAGTTTTTCGAAATGAATTAAGTTATTTGGTTTCAATACTTTGAAATTATGAATAAATGAAATGTATTGTGCCTTAGGTATTACAATGGCAACCAGTTCTACCTCCTCCGACTCAAACCAATCTCGTTTCAGAACAGACCCAAATTCTCCCCTTTGGAAATATGTTGAAATGGTTCAACAACTTCCAGGTGGTGAAGCATATGTTTGGATTTGTAGTCATTGCAATGTTATATATTCGAGCTCATACAGTCGATCGAAAGGGCACTTGTGCAGGATCCCTGGACTAGGCATCAAAGCTTGTCCAGGTCCGGATAAACAAGGCATTCCAGAACCCCAAATATTGGCATATATTACTGAGCAAGAAAAAGCAGACCAAGCAGCAAGCCCTCTTAAAACAAGTCATCCTTTGCTAAAGAAAGGATCTCGAGTGATGAAGCCCCTATAGCACCTTCTCATTTTCCACCCACAAATAGCCATCCATTTATGTCCATACCTCAATAGCAAACCCTGCCCTCTACAAATAAAAGATCTAAAGGATCATTGGAAACTTCATTTTAGAATGCGGCAAGAGAGATTGTTGATCAAGATATAGCAAGATGTGTCTATGCCAATGGATTGGTATTCAACATTGTTCACTCACCATATTGGCAAAAAATGGTGAAATCTATTAATGAGGCTCCAAAGGGGTATAAGGGCCTAGGTTTTGAGAAGGTGTGTTGCACCATATTAGATAAAGAGGTGAAATATGTAGCGGACTCTTTGAAGCCCATAAGGGATTTGTGGATCGAAACAGGGATGCCCATCATTTCTGATGGATGGAAAGATGCAAAAAATCGCCCACTAGTCAATGTTATTGCAATGTCCCCTATAGGGGCAATGTTTTTGAGAGTAGTGAATTGTGAGGGACATGTGAAGGATGGTGCATTTATTGCTAACATCCCTTGTCAAGCTATGGAAGAAGTGGGCCATCAAAATGTTGTGCAAGTTGTAACTGACAATGCAAAAAATTGTAGGGCTGTTGGGTTAATGGTTGAGGAGAAGTATTCACACATTTTTTGGACACCTTGTGCTGTCCACTCCCTCAACCTAATGCTACAAAAAATTGGAACCAAAATTGAGTGGATCAAACAGGTGTACGCTGAGGCCGAAGACATCCAAATGTTTGTTGCCAACCACCATATGTCACGAGGCATATTTAGGCAATTCTCAAAATTGGAGTTGTTGAAGGTAAGTTGATTTTCAATATTTTTAATTTTCTTTTAATTTTAAATTTTGATTTTTGTAAATTTAAATTATATTTTATTTTGATTTTCAAACAAGTTGTTGAGACTCGTTTTGCCTCCAACACAATTGTGTTAAGACGACTTGTAAAGGTTTGTGAGGCAGTATCTAATATGGTCATCAGCCCTAATTGGTCCATATGGAAGCAATCTAGCACTAAAAGGGCAACTAAGGTTAAGCAAATGATCCTAGACGACAATTGGTGGGATCATGTTGAGTATCTCCTCAATTTCACTAAGCCCATATTAAGCATGATCCGTTACACTGACATGGATAGACCTTGTTTGGGCAAAGTATATGATGGCATCGACTCAATGATTGAGAAGATGAAAACCATCATCAATGCAAAAGAGGAAGATCCTGAAGAAAAGTTCTTCCAAGAGCTACATCAAATCATTGTAGAGAGATGGAACAAAATGACCACTCTGTTGCATCTTCTTGCTTTTGCATTGAGTCCCAAATACTATAGTGTTGAGGTACTTTCTGTTTCATCAAGAGTTGCTACATATAGAGATGCCGAAGTGGCTGAAGGGTACAAGGCAGCACTTTGTAGACTCTTCAGGGTTCATGGGCTTTGCATGCTCCAGTGATTGTGGTCTTGATGCTCTTTGAGACAAGTACAGGGTGGATGCTCATAGTTGGTGGTACTTCCATGGACAAGAATACACACACCTCTAACCTCTTGCAATGAAAGTTTTATCCCAAGTAAATTTTATAGTCAAAACCTTTTATCTTTTAAATTTAAGTTTTATATTTTGTAATTTATATTTATATTTATATTTTATTTAATTAAATTTTGTAACTCTAAACTATTTAATTTGGTCTTAATAGGTTGCTAGTTCATCTTCTTCTAAGAGGAATTTGAGCACATACTCCTTCATCCACTCAATAAAGCGCAATAGGCTACATTCAAAAAAGGCAAAGGACTTGGTGTATGTGCATTCAAACTTGTGCCTCATTACACACAAACAAAGTTCCTACAAAGAAGGAGACACAAGGAGGTGGGATATTGAGCTAGTGTGTCTTGACTTGGATGCTTCCACAAGTCACTTAGCTGCACTTGATATTGATAATGACTATGAGCCTGAAGCAGCTACTAAGCATGAGAATGCTAGTGTCAGTGCTAGTGGCAGTGCTTGTGCGAGTGCCACTGACGCTATTTGTGGTTCTACTGATTTACCACAATGCTGATGATGAATTTTTTTGATAACCCATATGATTGATCAATGATCAATAATGGCTGATTGTAAACACTAGACATTATTATGTTTGAACTTTAATTTATATCATGACATTTGAATATCACTAATATTTTAATATTTGACTATGAAAGTGGTGGTGTATTTTTGCTATGTTATTTGACTATTAATATGGTGGTGTATTTTGAACTTAATTACTGCTGCAAATATGTATATATTTCTGATTTTTATATGTTTTTGTATTAACGAACCCAACCCCGAAAAAAATTTGCCCAAACCTGCAAACCAAACCCTCAAACCCGAACCCGAAAACAAACCGGTAACTTAGGAAAATATTAAAATAGCCCAAAAGTGAATTCTAATTATACCAACATACTTTGAAGCTCACTAGAGATCTAACTTATTGAATATTGATACTTTCCAAAAATAGTATATTCCTCCAGGAAGTGTGGAATGCACCCGAAATGTTGAAACTGCACTCGGAAAAAACCAACGAAGTCATCTTAAACCCCTAAACACAATGCCGCTATCTGAACTCCATTTCAAAAAGGTTGGCGCTCTCAAAGGAATTTGGAGCTTCCAAAGATGTCCATAAAATGGGGACATTACAAACAAAAGGATATTTAAAGAAAAAGGATTGAGAGAGGATGTTTTTTTAGTAAATTGAAAAATTCCATTGTAGAAGTGGTTAACAATGCTACTTGAAATCAAACGCTCAAGGCCAGCTCTTTCACTATGTGGGATAATGAGATTCCAAAATCATGGCTTGGATTAGTGGTTCCCCCCATTTGTGGGACTAGTTGGGCTCATCCTTCCTCATCAAGAAGAGCATATGTGAGATGGATCCCTCCAGAGGAGAGGTGTCATAAACTAAACTTTAACAGAGCATCAAGGGGAAGCCTAGGTCTTTCAAGGGCAAGATGCATAATCAGAGATCATAATGGTAAGATGGTCAGAACTGCGGCCAAAAAAAACTCGAAATTGGAACACATAACAAAGCCAAAACTCAAGCAATTTCACTTGGATTTTAAATTGCAAAAACCTTGGTTTGCATTAAATCAAATTGAGGGGGACTCACAAATTATAATCAACGCCCTCCGAAAACAGTACACTCCTAATTGGAAGCTTAATAATATGCTTGCCTAATGTTGGAGATTTTGGAAACAATATCAAAGTTTAGCATAGGACATGCCTACCATGAGGTCAATAGCGTGGCAGATAAGCTGGTCAACATGGCAATAGATATGCAGCAGAAATTTCATTGTGACAGTTCCCCACGCACATGGCAAGTTATTGCTCCTGATCTTCCATCCTTATTCAATCAGCAAAGTTAATTGAAAACATAATGGAAAGATGATATGTGCAGCTCAACATGCCTATCATTGGGACTAGTACAGAAAAATATTGTGCAAAGGGATATCAATAATTATAGAAACATCATTCTGGCTGCTAGGAAAGATTAATAAGCATCATCTAATTTTGTATGGAATTCAGTTCATGGAAGACAGATTCCACAGTGCACCTAAGTGCAAAGAAGCAGAAAATTGTGTTTCTGGGAGAGGTGACAGACTACAGGTTAAAGAAAGTCTTCAAATCAAACTTGGTGCTGGTGCTTCATGCTGTAAGAAGAGTGTTGGGTGATACCTTTCTTTCTTCAACCCACCATTACAGAGTCAATATTGGTGTCTCATCCATGTTCTTGGCGGTTCTTCTAGATGTGGGGGAGTCCAAAGAAGTGATAGCTGAACAAGTTGATCAAACCACGGTGACACTGTGGAATGAAAAAGACTCTGGATGATGCAGTTTTGGGGCTGGGATTCATCCTGGTTCTTGAGCATGGCCATTAATTAATCCATCTTATTCTGGACCCTAGGTGTCCTTCATAATCAGATCTGTAGGGAAAGACGACAATGCCCACAAGCTTCGTGCTAAATGGAAAATCAAGTTCTTGAAGACCATTACCGGTGGTGATTCTATGGCGGCTGTGAACTGGTTTATAGCATTGGCAGCTGGGAGTTTGGATTCTGGAGATGATGATAAGGTAACTACTGGTAATCAGGTCTGAATAGGGATATATATTAAATAGTATAGATATATACAAGAATAATGAAGCTGGTGACTGCATTTTGTAAAGAAAAATGGTGGATTTTTCAGTTATTTTGGCCCTCCTCTGGAGCAGCCTGGAAACTGGTTTAAATTTTGACTGTTATATATAGGTATGGTTCTCTAAAGTCATTTTCACAGATCCAAACAAAAAAAACTATGACAACATGCATTAAAAATCCAAATACATTTATACTGACAATGTGCATTCTGTTGCAATGATGTTTTCCTATTGAACATATCAAATATCTATCTTTTCTTTTTTCTTCTTATTCCCAGGCAGGGATGGGAGAAGGGGAAGGTGAGGTGGGGAGAAGGTATGTGGTTGGAGAGACAAGAATCAACTGCATGTTTGTACCAACTTGACTTACATGACCCATCTTTCATGAATACTAGTTCACAATAACCTATCTCTCAAAAGATGATACTGACAAGAGTCAAGCATAATTATTGATACTAACAGGAGTGAAGCATAATTATTGAAACTAGCAATATGAACCATTGCCTAGTGTCAATTGTCACAGCATGGGATAAGTATTTATCAACAGTCTTCCTCATTAGCTTTTCCCAGTCATCATCAAGCAAATTATGTGAGCTAGAGATAAAGCACAAAGAAAAATTATTGATCGAAATCATCTTAATTAGCTGCCTCTCCATTCTGCCAACACAAATTAAGAATAATCCTACTAATTTGATAATAACAGATTATCAAAAAAATCATCCATACTTGCATTATATACTGCAAATTCATGATTTTTTATTTCGACTTCATTTTAGTGTTTTCAACACCTACATCTATGCATCCGCGAGGGGATTTCATATGCCATGAAATGAGTCTGGCTTGCAATGACCCAAAAAACACCTTTATCAATAATTATGAAATTTTACAATTAATCAAAAAATAATGGTTAGCTATGTTTAAAACGGCGCAATTGTTTATATTTTAGTTGTTTTAAACTCGGTAATTTACAGTTCAAACGCGTCTAGCAAAGCAAGCCAGCCCTAAATACACTTCTGTTTTTCAAACTTTGTTTCGACATGTAAGTTTATAGAAAACAAGCCAAACTTTCATTCTAAATCTTCTAGGGTTTTTTAAACAGGGCAAAGGAACTAACAAAAAAATGCAAATAGCTTACCTTTCCATCCGATCCTGAAATGATCCTTCTGGATATTCTTGACATAATTACCCAAGTAACCGACTAATAATTGATAAACAAAACCCTCGAACATTTTGCTTAAGTTTATTGTGGCTTCTTATGCAGCTAACATTCGGCCTTAACAATTCTTTGTCAATCTGTCTCTGGGAAAATTTAAGACACAGCTTTCAGCTGAAAATATCCGGCGGCCTACTGAATTTGTTTCTCTGTTCGTGTTTTTCCATGCGCAACGCAAGAACAGATGCCAATTCTCCTCCTATTTGAACATTCGCTGGCTCAAACCAAAGGAGGTTGCGACATTACGTAAACCAAACATTAATGTGCAGTGTCAAACAGCACGGAAAATAAAACCATTAGTTCAACACGCAGAATTATGTTTTATATAGACGCTGTGTACATGTAGGTTAGCCTTGGGTGACAAGCCTTTTTTAAATTAAGTAAGTTTTTTTTTTAAAGGTATCATTTGGGTTGAGTTAAATGATAAAATATTGAAGTCTTTATAATAAAGATGTGTTTTTATAGTTATGAAATATATTTATAATGGTAAAATTTATATATTCATGTCTTTTTTATTCTAAGTCCATTCTAACGATCATTCTATTGATTTAACTGCATTCTTGAATATTAGGAGACACTCCCACAATATGATCAAAATTATCTTTTAATTTGATCTTAAACCAAATCCTAATATGAGCTTAATCTAAATTCTAACTTGAGCTTTAGTACATCCACATCAAAGATCTTCGGATATTGAAATAAATCTTAAGATCCCATCTTCCATGTTCTTGTAATATGTTATATTTACCTTCTAATCATCTATTCTCATTTCTTTCATACATGCCCATCCCAATCCAATATCATGAATCATCATTCTATACCAACAAGATCAAAAAACACACTCAAGATCAATCCCAATTACATTGAAGATGAGGAGGAAAGTCTTGTTGATCAAGAAGAGTACAAAATAGATTCTTTTGATGTCATCATTGTTGGTAAGCTTTCCCCAATCATCCACCACTCATCCATCCCTTTTGACCAAGCAATAGCTAGCACCAACTATCCTGTCGTGCCTCCATATTTCCACCAATAATCCTCATGCTACCTTTGACAAGGGCAATCCATTATATCACCCATCCACATCTCTCTCTTAGCCATCACTCACATATCCCTCTCATTCAATATTCATACCTCCATCTTCTCCCCTAGTCATATCTAACTTCCATCTTTACACAGTAACACTATCACCTTCATCCCTAGTCCAAATATGTCATCCCATTATCCCCAAACCATCTCCCAATCCTTAATCCTAATTCTCACAATTACTCCTATATTAATCCACCATCCAATTCCTCCTATCTTAATCCACCATCAAATTTATCGTATCTCAATCCACCTTCCAATCTCTCATACCTTAATTCCCCATGTAATATGAATCCCCCAATCCATCATCCTAATCCTCCATCTAGTCCCAACCTTCCTCCTAAGCCTAAAATATACAAGTATCTCATTTCAAATGTCATCCAGGGACTCCTAGCAAATAAGTCATCATCGATTCAGCATCCCAAAGTTGTGGAGTCATTTCACCCCACTCCATTGGATGTACAATCATTAGTCACAAATCCTTTCACCATCCCACACCTATTATTCCTCTTCCCACTCCTAACACCACACAGAGCATCAAAACCATCCAATCCCAATCCCAATCCCCATCTCATTTTCCTAGTATTGTCCAACCCCAATCCTACATGAACATCTTGAATCCTCCATCTCTCTGCCTACCCAATGTGAGGAGTCTATTCAACACTCCTCCTACGTCACACCATCCAAACAAGTTGAAACATGTCAAGATCTTGATCCAAAGCACACTGATACATCCCCTCGTCTAAATCAAGATCCTCCCTTCCCATATAATCCATCTTATTATCCTTTATCACCTCCTATATAAACTATCCCAACACCACCTCTATATTCCCTTGGTACTCTTACATTCACCCATGGTGGTTCATTTGCAATAGAAGAACAAAGCATATCCACCACACATCCTCCTCTAGCTAATAAGGGACTCACATCATGTTTCTAAAATAACAAGCATCCTACTATAAATTAAACTCTAAATAACATGAACTATCAAGGCAAAGGCTTAGGCCTTCATGAGTAAGTTATATTGGATCCCATCCATGTCAAAGAGAATTCATGATCACAAGGCCTTGGATATATATCTCAAGGCTCACAATCCAAAAATATTAGTACAACGTTTGTATAGCCTAAGCGAGCCTCTTCTAAAAGAATAATGGTTACTCTCCATCATTCATCCAAACCATTTGTCCATCCCTCCTTCTCCATCATACACACCCAAAACATCTATCCATATCCATCCCTCCTCCAAATCCATTTTGGATCCTTATGTCCCAAAATCCACCATTACATATCCTCCATCTAATAAATCCATTTTAGTCCCTTATATACCAAAATCTCATCCTAGACATCTCCTCTCATTCCTCCCCTCATCCACCGACCACCTATCCTTGTCACGTGTCATTAGCATCCCACTCTAATCATTTTCGATCATGATAAATAAAGGCACATCTCCATAAACATCACCCAAAATAATCCATCCATGCATTGTCTCCATGTGGATGAAATTTGTATTGTTTGATTGGATGGATTTCCTACTTTAGACAGGCTAAGTTCTCGAGAAAGAGGATATATTGATACAAACTATACCTTTGGCTTGAGGTGAAATAGATTGAACAAAGGAATACTAATTCGGGATAGGCTAAGTTCCCAAGAAAGTGTTATGGTGGATGATTTGTTTTAGGATTAAGGATCTCGATTAAGTATTTGAGGTTGGCTATGTGATGCTCGATGGTCTAGATATCGATTAGATATGTTTAACTGACTCCTTTCTAAAAGGAGATGATGTTTTAGATATGTTGATGGTGGTCAATGAGACGCAAGTGATCATTTTGAGTTAGATATAAAGCAAAAAAAATATTCATTTATGATTTTTGGCTTAGAAGAACAATGAATATCTAGGATTAATAGGATTTTCTCTTTGGAAGTTGTATGGGAAACAAGGCCGCCCAACCACAAGAGGAAGCCACCTATTGAGAGAATATTTTTTACCTAGTTAAAACAAGGTCATCCAAACATGTAATAAGGTCACCCAACTATGAGGCCGCCTCAAAATATACGAGGCTACCCAAATTAAGTTGGTGAAAAATTTAGGCTATTTTTGGCAAGACAAGCTTGCCCAAACACAGTATGAAGTCACCTAAATTGATTTGGTAAAAATTTGGGGATTGTCTATGCAAGACGAGCCCACCCATACACAATATGAGGTCTCCTAACTAAACTTAGGATTTTGGAACTCAATTTGGGCAAGAAAAGACCACCCAAACATAGTACGAGACTACCTAATTGGACTTAGAAGGATTTTGGATAGATTGTGTTTGACTTTGGCAAAAGATAACTCAAGATTTTGCAAGAAAAAGTACACATAATTAAGACACTTTTGATTGAATGTAGGAATATAAGGGATGTTTGACAAGTATGGGTATGAACAATAAGACACACCAAACTCACTCACATTCCTAAAATTAATCAAGTAGGTGTGTTAACTTAGTGTAGGCCTACCAACCAAAGGCTAGTACCTTCAAATGAATGGGTAACTAGGGTATGCAAATATCATGTACCAACTTTACACCCCTCACCTTAGAAGGACAAGTTCCTACCAAGGGATATATGTCACCTCAACAAGATAAAATACATGTTGAGTAACTTTGATCATGATATTGTACCCTGCACCACACTAAGCAACGATCAAAAAGTCATATCTAGACTTACAAGCTTCTAGAGGAGTCCTCTAAATACCAAGAGGCTACATGAGGCACAACTGTAAATAATAGCCCATCACAAGTGTGGGTCGAGAATGTCAGTAAAGCCACTTAGACCAACCTTGCACTCTTAGTTTGGAATCACCCAAATATTAGAGCTTTTCTAAACACAAAATGACTAGATTGGGGTACAACTTTCATTCTCCCCCTTTTTTATACCCTGTCGATAACACATGGTTGAGGTCATCCCTTGGGGTGATAAAATCCATAGAAAGGCCTTTTAAAGGGAAAGGATATTATAGGTGTTTTTGGTCACCTAAGATCACATGAAGCGCAAGGGGAGAGCATACACACAAACTAGTACGTCTTAGGAATAACAAAACAAGACTTGGTCCAAATCATGACTTTTTATCTCTTAGATCACCAAATGGTGTGAGGAGAGAGAATACACCAATGATTAGACCACAAACACAACAAAAAATTTCATTGATCATTTGATCTACTTTATTTCCTAATTTAGTGAAAAAAGCAATTATTTTTTACCACGAGGCTATAAGACAAATGTTAGTAGTTTCACTTTGTTCTTTGGCTAGTGTATGACCTACAAAATATCGCTAATAAAAACACACACCACAACCAACTAGCCATTAGTAGATTAGGTCAACATATCATAGATATTATCTTGTTGGAAAATGAATAGAAACAAGGTCACCTCAGTCTAGAACGAGGTCACCCAAACATGAGGTTTCCCAAGGATTAACAAGGCCACCGAAACACAAGGCTACCCAAGTATGTAATGAGACCACCCAACTATAAATACCTACATACAAAAAAAAAATAGTCAACAAAAATTCAATTTTGGGTGTTAAATGAGGAAAATGGAACTTTGCTAGTAAACTAAAAGGTTAGTTCTCAAAAAATGCAAAATAATAAAAATTGAAGTAAGGGAAATCTAAGTTTTTAGTGTTGATGACGAGGCTACCAAAACACAACATGAGGTTGCCTAACCATAATTTTCACATGTAAAAACCTAAAAATAGCCAATTAAAGTTAGCATTGAGGATGAAGTGGGTCCCACTGGGTGTGCCAGAAAAGTGTTCATGAAATTCGTGTCAATGTGAATAATTTAAACAAATAAAACCAAACAACACAAATATCAAACAAACACTCAGATTAAGCATAAGAGTTAACAAACCACAATGAAAACATAAATGATTTCACCAAATTAACCCTTGTTGCACCCTAAAATAGTGGTTGTGCTCATGGATGGTTGGATGTGTGCTCACGAATTTTGCAACATAATATTGCTCCAATGATAAAATGAGTGAGAGAGAGGTCAAATGTTGGATTATATAGATTTTGGAATTTTAGATAAAGGGTCAATATTACAAGTTTATGATCAAGGGTGGAGGATGGTTGAGACATCTCAACTCATGGGATGGTGGCAAGTGGCATTGTGAGGTGTGATGTGAAGAATATGGTACCTTAGAGGTACTTTGAAAGATTTATGATAAAGGAAAATCTTGTCCTCACACTCCAAAATGAGGGGAGTGAAAAGAATGAAGGAATTAAAAATTCCTTTTGGATAATTTTGGAAGTAAGACCCATGTGACCAAGAACATGGGATCTTTCCAAAAGGGAAAAATTGATGAGAGAGAGGAAAAGGTGGGCAAGGGGAGATTTGACCACGCTTAATAAAAAGATTAAATGAGTGCACATGATTAGGGGTCGATTAGGTCAATGGTTATGATTAATATTAGAGGGCGAATGGGGGAGTTGGAGAATGGGACATGAGGTGAGAGGAAAATATGAATTAAATTATTAAATTTAATTCTTATTTAGAGGGAAAAGGGGGATTTAAATAAATAGATAATTTATTTAATTTGAGGAAAGGGATAAGGGATGGGGGTAAATAATCAAAGGCAACTATTTACTTTAGGCTTGGATTTAAGGATAATAGAAGAAATAGATTAGGATGAAGGTTGAGATAATTAAATATTAGAGTATTATTTGATTAATATATAGGATAGAAAATTAGTCGAATTACGGGTAAATTGACCAAATATGGGTCAATTTTAGGTGTCTACAACTCCCAACAACATTTTTACATTTCCTATGCAAACTTTTAAAGGCCATAACTTTTGATCTACTTGGTTGATTAGGCCCATTTGTTTTAATTTGAAGAGATTGAAGAGAAATGTAACAAGAATCTCATAGGTGGTTCCAAATAACCAAGACTATTTATTTTGGTTGAAAATAAACTTTGTATCCCAAAAATTGAGTTTTTTCATTTTATATTTGAAAATCACACTTTTTTTAATCTTAACATTAGGAGCAAGATTGAGGCCTGTTTTGTTGGTTGTGAGGGTCTTGGTCCCACTTATTTTTGTTTGTAAAGGCTCGAAGACTGTCTAGTTCTCTCACCCTTGGGGTGACTGTTGTTTTATGGCATTGTTGCCTGTCCTTCTTTTGCTATTTTTCTCGTTTCATTTGCAGCTTCTTGTTGTCCTATCATGTTGTTGTTCCATATTTTGTTGTACTAATTGCTAAAATTTCTTGATGTAAAAGGGTCAGGGCCCTTTCAAAATCCCTGCTTACTTAATCAAAAACATTAGGAGCAAGATTGAGAACCCTTTCCCAACACCATCCCTACATCCTAAATCATTCTTGAGGTGGAAAATTTTGGATGCAAATTTGAAATTTACCTCATTTAACTTTGTTGCATCCAAATTTGCACCAATATCTTCTTAGAATGTTATCTTATTACTCCATGATGCACACCTCTACTTGTCATTAGTGAAGATGTACTGATAAGATAAACAAGTTTTTCCTATCCATATTCATAATTTTTAAGCATAATAGCATCGATAATATGGAATGTGGCAAAGGGCCAAAGATAAAAGGATTTAAAATAATATAAAATTACCAAGGTTGGGGCATCCTAAAGAGATTTCTTAAGTTGTACATATGCATCAACCAATTACTTGCTCCACACAACTAGTTCTTCATTCATATCCTCAATTGGAGCAAGATAAAGGAGAAAATTAACAATGTTATGATATTCTTCATTACGAATTCCCAATAGAAAAGATAAATATCTTCTTGGGATGTTATCTTATTACTCCATGGTGCACATCTCTACTTGTCATTAGTGAAGACGTACTGATAAGATGAATAGGTTGTTCCTATCCATCTTCATAATTTTTAAGCACAATAACATCAATAATATAGAATGTGGTAGAGGACCAAAGATAAAAAGGTTTGGAATAATATAAAATTACCAAGGTTGGTGCATCCTAAAGACCTTTCTTAAGTTGTACGTATGCATCAACCAATTGCATGCTCCATGTGACTAGTTCGCCATTCATATCCTCAATTGGAGCAAGATAAAGGAGTAAATTAGCAATGTCATGATCTTCTTCATTACGAATTCCCAATAGAAAATTTGGAATAGTATCAATGGATGAAACTTCATTTACAATGTTGCAATTGTCATCTTCAATGTGCAAGCATTCCTCTTCCATTTGTAGGTCAAACTCCTCACATGATAGGTCTATTTGAACATGTGGGAAGGTCAAGTAATTTTAATTAGGAATGTAAAGGTATTAATTGATTGCAAAAAGGAATGATTAGTTTTTCCTTTTCTTTTCCTACACAATTCACTTCTACTGGTTAGGGCTTAATTAATTATGCCTTATCATCATTTCTATGAGCTTGGAGCACTTTTTAAATTTTTGACTACCCATGGTACATTTGACCTTTCTTTCTTCATGTCACCTTCCTTATAACATTATTTTTCCTCATCTTATCTTCTATCCATTACAAGTTATTACTACTACACATGGAGATTTTATTTGATCTAGTAATAGTATTAGTTTATTTTGTAGGCAACTTCCTTGTCATGCAAGTTGATATTAATTTAAAACTTGAACTATTGTTGTATTTTAATGGGTTTTTCTATCTTCATATGATGTATTATACTATTGGGATAGTTGTACGAGTTCCCTTGGATATTCAATATTGAGAGTGAATAACTCATGTTGGTGTGGATCAACACTATGTTCACATTAAAATCTTGGATCGGTTGTACCATGGTCATTGTACTCATCTTCTCCTTCCATGGAGTCATATCGGAACACATCATCCTAATCATCCTCATCTTCATAATTCTCAATAAAATATCCATCATAAGGAAGATCCTCCACTTTGTTCGTTGAGAGGGCATTTAGATTCTCGAGGGCAACAAGTTGAGCTTCCTATAATTTGAGCTTTGCAAGAAGTTGTTGTTCTTGTTCAAGGCGATACAAAACTTCTTCCTATTTAACTTTTTATTGGTATGAAATATTGGGAGGAATAGGATATTGTATAGCAACACGTGTTTCCACATCTTGATGTCTCATGCAATTTTTTTTGTATATTATGGGATATATCCCCATTCATCTCATCAAGAAGCAAATGATTTTTATTTAATTTAGGATCTTGTAATTTAACCATTTCCTTTTATTTTTGTGTCTCTTTTTTGAGGAAATTTAACAATTCATCCATTTCATCTTCATAAAAACATAACACGTTGGGAAAAGTGGGATGTTGGTGAGAAAAAATTGCATCATAATTTCTATCTTTATCTAGATTCTATTAATAATCATATAATTATTATTTACTTCAAAATAAAACCTATGTTTTTCTAGATTATTTGATTATGCTACCATCATCTGAATCTTAAAAAGTATACATGTTTTAACCTCTTCAATCCAAAAAATACACTTTCTACTTGATGTTCCTACTTGTAAATCTAGATAATTAGGTACAAATTTATTACTATTATTTTGAGCTTTCCATGATAGATGTTGTCTTTGTGCAGGAATTGAAGCTTCATCTTGTTCTTGCCAGTACTTAAGATGTGTTCTTATATCCATCTCAAATTCTTTGATATGCTTGTTGGTTTTGAGTTTAACTAAAATAGAGTCTTCACTCCTCACTTGAAAGAGGTAAATCTTCTTCTAGTAGCTAGAACATACAAATACCAAACAAGGACTCACTTCACTATTATCTTTTTACACCATTATATTGGTGTAAGTTGGTAGGCTATCAACCTACACATAGATAATACTCTTCATATTATTACCAAGGTCTTCAATATTAGAATAATATTTCACATCCCTAATAATGATACCATTATGTTGGTGCATAAAGTTGTAGGTACCAAATCCCTAAATCCAAATCTTCTACTAAGCATTAGGGGTGTCAACACATAGGATAAAGACCACAAATTTGTTATTAGGTTGGGTTTTAATGTACGAATTTACTAAGGGGGTAAAGCTTTCTTTAACTTCAATATCATCTTTCATTTATTTCCCTTTCAAAACCTTAAATTCTTCTATAATAGTTGGTCAGGAATATTTGGAGGAAGTTACTTGTGAATCAGGTTATTGTACAAGTGGCATTGTCCATTTTTTTATCTCCACATTTGCTAAATGGGATAGCTCATCCAATCCATCCTCCTTTAACTAATAAGATTGGGATGGATCTTTGAATTCTTATGTTTCCTCCATGGTTTCCTGTAGTAGAGAAAGTGCATGATTGGTTTCTTATATAGGCTCCTCATCCTCACTTGATTTAGGAAAGAGAATTGACACTAGATGTTCTCTCTTGATAAAAAAACTCCTCCCTCACTAAATTTGTATCCAAGTCGAGAAACACTACCCTCAATATTTTTGGTGTTTTGTCTATTACCACTCTCCTTTCCTTAAGGTGATGGGAATGGCTTCGAGGGTTTGTAGGTGTTCTTAATTTATTTTTGGTCTTTGAAGAGGAGATGCTATCTTTTCTTCCCTGTTGCAAGTGCAACCATGGGTGTTACACGCTATGGATAAGTGCTACAAACTAGTGAAAAATCATGTTCAAAGAACATCTCTCAAACAAGGGATATTTCATGTCCAAAATTAGTTGCATAGGTTAAAGTCTATGAAACATGCCCTATACTAGGGCTATGAGTCAAACTTTTTGTATGCCCTAGAGTGGTTACATACCAAGGGGAATCTACTGATTCCCCTTCTTTTTCCTATGCTTGCACTTCCACATCCTACATGTAAATTTTCTTAGGCTTCCTGAACCTAAGTCGTCAACCATGAGACTTGATGTTTTGCCTATTTATGATATTATATAAATTCAAATATTCTTCCCATGAAAAAACAAGAAACTGAATATATATAAACTTATTTTTATTAGCAATTTAATTAAGCAATGATGTGATAGTGTCGACTATTTCCCCTTTTTGTACTCAATAGGCATTCTTATCAACAAGTGACACATATAATTGAGAATATGTGTAAGCCTATTATGGAAAAGGTGGTTGACTGACTTGAAATACACAATATAAATCAAATATTTCCTTCCTTTACATGTCAACAATGGAGGCACAAAACCAAGGTAGAGAAAGGTGATTCATACCTTGAGATAAAGAGTTTAGTGCTCTCTTGGCATTGTAATTTCATTTATGGCTATCATGACATACCCATGTTCTATAAATACTTCCCCCAAAATAAGAAGCCTTGTAACTTATGCAATGGTTGCTTTAGATGCATCAACTTCTAGCCCTTTTATAGTGGTTGCATTGTCTAAAAAATATCCCCATAAGTTTCTATGTCATCTCATCATTAAATCTTGTTAGGAATTGGAAGTAATCCAACCATCCCATTGTAATGAATCTAGGGGTTTCTACCTTATCCAAAATTCAAACTATTAATTTTAAGTAGTAACTCAAAAAATTAAAACAATAATTGTAATCATAGATTAATGCAGAGTGAAGTTATAATATCAAAGAAAAACTAAAATTCAAATTTTGGGATAGATTGGAGAATAATTATGATTTATATCTTACCGATAATTTATATGTTTTGAACAAGGAAGAACTTTTTTATTTTTGCAAACCCTTTCCTTTTTGAACTAGGAGAAATAATTACAAGAACAATTCATTGGTAGAGGTGAATGGGTGGGTCGTAATGTACATCTACCTAAATTTCTAGTTATTGAGTTCATTCCCAAATTACTTGGTGAGATTAGATCTGTGATGGGATTGTTGTTAGGTATTTACATGTGAGGGTTTTGTCACGTGAAAATTGGAACCTATCTCGTTATGATAATATGTGGCATTAACATATTGAGGACCCATTATCTAGATGACTAGAACTTCAAGAAGACTTATAATTTCCTCACACTATCTCCTTGTTATTCTGAGGTGTGGAACCCTTAGATAACCTTTGATACACTTGTAGTGTTACTTTTGGCACTCAATCTGATAACTAGTGTAGATGTGTGACCTCAAGGAGTAGATATGACGCTCAACTTATTTTTGGATTCCCTAGAACTAGTATAAAGTATTCTACTAGGATCTTATGTTTCCATAAATAGTCTAGAGATTGGTGCCAATTGTCGAAGGATAATTCTTGAGTTGATCACTGCACCTAGGAAGTGTTGGGAGGGTGATCAATATTTAATAATACCAATATGAAGTGTACAGTCAAAAATAAAGAAAATAAAAGGTTGAACCAATGAGGTTTTTGTCCTAACCTTAAGGTGCCTTGCACAAGGGTTTTCATCCCTTGTAGGGTTGTAAATCAATGATGAGCAAAAAGAATTTGTTGTTCCAAAAAGATGATTTGAAATGTTCTCTAATTTGGCGTTTATACTTGTTTGTGGATGCTAGAAAGGACTAGGTTAGCTCAAGAGTAAACAAACCAGGTCAACCAACCAATATTATTATTATTTTACTAAAATAATAATAATTATTATTATTATTATATTCAATACAGTGTTTAAAAACACTTTTATTAATTAAAATAAAATAATACTAGGGTTTGATGGCACAAGGGATATGATAGTCCTCCCATCCTAAATATTTCTTCTCCTCAAGAAATGATAACTCCATAAACATAATCCACTTGATGTCAAGGTAGCATAAAATGGATTTATGCTCATTGATCCTGGGAACTACTACAAATAAACCATCCTCTTTAGCAATAATACTCACTAATCCTACACCATATGTGATAACATCCTCAATACCTACTTCCTTCTTAAAATCTTTGATATTTGGAAAGTTGTCATTGTTCAATAACAGTTATTTCTTATCAACTTGTATCAACACCTTGGGCTTTTAAATATGGCTTCCTTTAATGAGCTTATCAATTTTAGCATTGAGGTCCTCGACCCTATTCAATTCATGGCTATCTATATCTACCTGTTGATCCCTTAGATTTATACTTCCATGAGTGTAATTGTTAGCCCGCTGCCCACTCATTCCTCTTGAAATAAGTGTGCTTGATATATGGGAGTGCATACGAGCTAAAACTTGTTCCTTGAATGAGTAAAAAAAATGATAGAAGTTCTTCATCCTACAAGCATATACTTGAAAATTCATCTCTAGTTTTAAAACCTCCATGTCATTTTTTATTTGTAGTAGGTTATCGAGTAAAAAGGGGCACAAAGCCTAAATTTTGATATATTAATTTATCTTCAGTTATATGTACAAACCTTTGGTAGTAAGTGGTCCACCTAAAAATATTTGGTCACACTTTAATTTCTTTCTATACATTATACATATGCTCTTCACCCCACTATTCACAACCATGCCTATGAAAGTGTTCAATGATATGCTCAATGGTTATAGTTTTAAAAGGCGTAACACTACAAACAATATTACTTGAAGAAATCACTTCCAAAAGGGAAAATTAAAAAAAAAATCTTGAAGTATGTCTAGATGGAAATGCATGTGGATTAATTTTAAGATCAAGAGCAATGCCTTCTGTTATGGAATGCAAATTTTCTTTCCCTTATATAAACCTGACAATCCCTTTTTTACCACACATGTAGGGAAACTTATCTCTAGGTAATAGGCATATTAATATCATAAATTCTCTACTATCATAATTGATTTTCATATCAATCCAATCAGGACCAAAGTTTTTTCCAAGTGCCTCCATCTCTACACCTCCAAAATTTCTAACTACTCTCATTCCATGAGAAACGTCTTTGCTTTTTGAGTTTTTTACACTTTGCATTACTTTCTTTTTCTTCAAAATCAATCCATGGTCAATTTGTGATTGCATGAGTATGTTAACCTTTTCAATAATTGATTCAATTGTGTGTTCTTTATAATTATGGCTTGAAATTTTAATCAAGGGTCTTTGTAATTTTTATTATTATCTTCCATGCCTAGGGCTACAATCTAAAAACCCTTTTGGTGAATAAATGAGTAGACCTTTAAATAGAGCTCTCTTTCCTTTCTCTTGAATAATTTCTCATACGCATCTTCCTACATCCCCAAAATTTTGATCTCTTTCTAGACCCATGATATACAATCTTGTTTGATAGTAATTCATTGAATCTTCATGATGCACGGAATAGTGAGGCCATCATAGAATGTCACATCTTGTATGTAGATTGGATTCACAAACACCACACCCTACTTATTTATAAAACCTTGAATATAAAAATGACCTCTATTTTTCTTACCATCATTTACATCAATCACCTCAAGGTACTTATCTACATTTGGTCTTTCTTTTCTATAATATCTTCTTGTGTTGTTGCTTCTAATTGCTTTGCAAATGAATTGGCTACTTGTTGAACTTTTTCCTTTACTTTAATTTGACACTAAGGAAATTTCCATATACCATATAAGCTGCCAACAAATAATAGAGTTATAGCTATGAGATCCTCTAGCATAGTGGGAAAATCTAAAGCTAATACAAAAGCAAGTAACACAACTACTCCCCGTAGATACCTGAAATTGTCCTAGTTTGTGAGTAACACCTTTTACTAATTTTCACTCTTTTTCCCTAATGATTAAATAATACTCTATTATTTAATTATTATCAAATATCATAGTCTACTATTAATTAAGTGACTACGTTATTTAATTAATTCATTTTAATTCACCCTTTCTGATTAATTAAATAAATCTTATTTATTTAATTATGTCCTAATTATCCTTATTCTTCTTGATTAATTAAATAAACCTTATTTATTTAATTACGTCACTAATTACACTTATTATTTTATCTTAATTAAATAATTATCATTAATTATTTAATTAAACATCAACACCCTTCTTAAATTAAATAATTTGTATTAATTATTTAATTGAACCACTTTCACACTTCTAGATTAAATAATTAAATTAATTATTTAATTCTCCTATTTTGTCTCAACATTATTCGTTAATAAATAAATATTTTATTTATTAATTATTCTTTACTTGCATGTTACTCCAATAATAATTAATTATATCATGCATTATTCCCTCAAACTTTACTAACACTCTCTCTTAGTTGACTAGGATTGATTATCCACTTCATTAATCAATCAATTCACTTTACTCCCACTCACTCTAAGTCTTCAAATCAATCAATTTGGTTAACTAGTTGTTAGTATTAGTTAACACTTCAATCAATTCTTCATGCAACTAGTTAATAAGAATCCTACAACTTGTTGTAGTCAATTAACTAGGCAATCAATTACAATCCTCAACCATTGATCTTCATCTTGCATCTCTTAATCTGGATTGTTCATTTGAATCAACCATTTATATAAAGGCAACCTTCATATCTCCTTGATGGCTAACCATAAAACTTTGGTGTTTGCATCATTACTATCATCACACACACTTGAAGCTTAAGGTGAAAGGAGTGCAATCAATTTTTGAGAGCAAAAGCAAAAAAAGAAGTACAATGGAAGTAATCCATGAAAACACAGTAAACGTGAAGGTATCATTTATTTGAATCTAATTTCATCGATGTTGCACATTTTCTATTGATTAATTTGGATCATATTTGAGTATCAAATTATAGATTGTGGTTGTTTGCTTTAATTCTTTATCTCCATCATGGCTAATGTTTATTTTCCAAGTTACATTTTGGTGAACCCAATGTGAAATCACATAATTAATAATTTTTTGTACAAAATTAAGAATTTGTGAAGCTACAAGAAGTACAATGCATTCATTGAAAATTCCAATGCATTCATCGGATCTTGCACCACAGATGACATCTCCTTCAACGCATCTGATCAACTATGTGATGCATACGAAGTTTTTTAGGCCGTATATGTCACTTTTATTCTTTGTGCTTTTACATGTTTGAACCAGAACACTGCAACTACTATTTCCTACATTGTAGTCAACTCTTTGTACACTGCATCTAGTTCTTTTTGTACCACAATCGACTCTCCATGCATCACATTTTTTGGGACTAGCACTGTAGTCGGCATCCAATGCACCACAACTGACTAGTAAAACAAAAAAAATAGGTATTTAAGCTTTGATGTCTATTTTCTATTTTATGATTTCATTAAGGTAATGTTTTTTTGTGACTAATAGTTTGTTTCTATCTTGTGGTGGTCACTTAGGAGATCTATAACATTTCATTTTAGTGCTTAAAAATGAATCTAACTTGAATATTTAAATTGGTTCACTAAAATGAATCTTGTCTCAAACATTTCATTTGGTGTTTAAAATATACCCACAAATTTCATCTTCGCTTGGGTTTAAAATGAACAATTCTAACTGAACATGCAACACTTTATTTGGTGCTATAAAATTAACATACAACTGGCACATTTACTTTGGTGTACCATACTTAAATCGAGTAAGTGTATACTATATCTAGTATGCTTGCACAATTGTGAGTCATTCCATTGAAAGTGTGTTGTTTAAAGTATCCTCCCCCCTTGCACACCTCGTGCGATCTTGGGTGACGAGAAATTACAATGTTTGAAACTTTCCCTATTTTAAAGTAGGAGGCTTGCCTTGGGATACATCTTTATTGAGAACCCAAGGGATTGGCCTCAAGCGACATTTTTTTGGCATGCTATATAAATTAGATGAGAGAAAAAGCTATAGTTTAACTGTGCATGTAGTGTATTATACTTTCACTAGGAGTCTCGGGTAATTCCAGATTCTGAGGAGATGTCTAAGAAGTTGACGGTGTTCACAGAGTTTCACCCACTAATAACCCTTGTTATAGAGGCCTTAAATTCCATTTCAAACATAATCTTATAAAGTGGTGCAAGGGATGTGGAGCTACTCACCATGTCCTCTCTTAGGTAGAGATAGAATATTTTTGGGTTGCTAGCAATAGCCTCTCAGGAAGAGAAAGAACGTGTGCCAGTGGCATTTGTCGACGACCATGTGTCATTGGACATCTACTATCACCCTTCATATAGAAAAAGGTTTTGAAACAATTATTTCACTACCTGATCTTTCTGAGTATTTACCCCTTAAATGGGAGGTGGGCCTACTTAAAGATTACACACCCACTCTACCACTAATTAAGTTGTGAATATGCTTTGGGTTTTGTATTTACTAGTAAATCCAATTGGCCTTAGGGCCTTATCATTTGTCACCTACAGTTAAAAATCACAACTAAAAACATACTCACTAATTTTTATGTTTTCATAACATTTTCAAATTTTGAAATTTGAAAACTAATCAAGACTAGGGTTCCTTAGAGCTCTTTTTTAAATTAAACCAGTGCATCATATTTGTTATCCTGCGCACCACAACTATGTATCTGCACTGTAGAAATAGTGTGACACATATGTTAGCTCATTGGATGCATTTTTTGGTTAGAAAGTTGCATCTCTCTATCATTCGAGAATCTTCCTTAGCAAATAAATAGCAACACATCTGTGCCAAACACATTTGATAGGTTCTGTAATGCATTTGTAGCATACTGCGCCACAATCGATATCTCCTACATCGCATCTATAGTTTTCTCTGCCGCATCTATCTAACAAATAAAATAGAGTCTATTTCCAGAATGTGCATAAACCTGATCTTATTTACATAGAATTCAAAAATTAGAATGTTCAACCATTTTCTTGCATTTTCTAGCAAACTTTCAGCTTTCCTAGATTAAACATTACATCATTTGGCATCATATCACAAGTCCTTAAAATCTTGTCTTGAATATCTTGAAATCTAAAAAACCCAAAAAAAATTTAGAAGTCAAGCCTAGGGTCATCATTTTGAAAATGATCAAAACCTCATTTTACAAACTACCCCCATCAATAAAATTAGGTTTCTCAACTCATAAGTCTAGTTGTAAGTCAATTTTTTTATCAAACCATCATCACTAGAGGTTTAGGATTTTTTAATTGGTTACATTAGTCCAAATCCAAAAAAATGTCATGGTAATCATTTTTTAGGATCCAAAGTTAGATAGATAAAGGTCTTTTGCATTTACAAAACTCATCACAAAATCCAAAAATATAGGTCTAAATTCATTTTAGTCTTGTATCTCTCACATTCCTAAAATAAAAAATACAAAAAACATAGAATAGATTCATTCTAGTTTGCATTCATCACAAAACATCAAAATACTAAAAAATCCAAAATTAAAAAAAAAAGTTCCAAAAAGTCAAACACAAAAATCCTTATATGGTTGTCACATGCTCTCAAATCAAATGCAAACAAATGGATCCCAACTCTGATCCTATGTACAATCCAACAAGTGACATGCACTTTGGTGCAACAACTAGTTATCACACAAATTCATAAAAGCTCCCCCCACTTGAGAATTACACTTTGAATTATGTCAACCAAAGGCTCACGCCTGAGGAGATCGAAAATGCATCCCAAGATCCTTGGGTCTTGAGAATCATTGACGAGTTATTATCAGCAAACCCTGACAAATATTTCATTACAACTTGCACAACACCGAGCTAGGTTACCACCTGACTTTGATATATCAACCATCATAGGGGAGACTCTGAATACAGTGTCACTAGGAGTAGGTGTTGTAAAATGACCTCCACCATCGACACCAACTACATCACCACCATCATCATAGTTGAACACAGGCATGTCGCCTACTCAAATGATACATATTTCATCAATTGTGAATATTCCATCACCACCCACCAAACCAACAAAAAATCCATGTGCCTCCACTTCTACAACTGTAACACCAACCCACATTACTATTGTAGCTCAAAATTCTACCTATCTGATCACATTGAATAAAATATGAAATACCAATCCTTCATATTTAAGACCACAAGTGGGTAAAAAGTCTACTTCACAAAAAATAAACACACCTCTAATAAGGACTTGATCCTTTTTTGGAGTAGGTCAAAACACTTCACCCCAACAACAACCAAACAATCTTGGTTTGTCATCCACATTTGGGTTTAATCAACCCCTACCTCAACAACCAAATAATCTTGGTTCATCATCCACATTTGGGTTTAATCAACCCCTACCTCAACAACCAAACAATCTTGGTTCATCAGCCACATTTGGGTTTAATCAACCCCCTCCACAACAAGCAAACAATCTTGGTTTGTCATCCATATTTGGGTTCAATCAACCCCTCCACAAATACCAAACAATCTCGGTTCATCATCGACATTTTGGTTTAATCAACCCCCACCACATCAACCAACCAATCATGGTTCTACATACACAACTGGATTTAATCAATCCCCTCCACAACAACCAACCAATCTTGGTTCATCATTCATAGTTGGTTTTAAACAACCACCCCCACCACCACAATACATCTCAAATCCCACTTATACATCCCAATTTCAACACGTCCCACCCATTCAGCAATTTTTTTTAGTACACCAAGTCAAAACCTGCATGGACACACTTTCAATCCATAACACAACACCAATTCATTCGAGAATCCCTCACAAGGTTCCACATAATACATCCAACCCAACGCAGCTTCGGTGGCACCATCGCCCATGGATCTAATGGCACAATAGTTATAGACATTACAACAATAGATGACCAACATGCACGTAATCGGGAGTAGAAAAACCTACTCGATGGAGGACCTATGTCCTTACCCTTTCAATAGGAGCATTCACATGTCCTCCTTTCCCTCAAATTTCATAATTCTTAAATTTGACAAATATAAGGGAAAGGGATACCCCGTCGAATACATAAGGGAGTTTCATACAACCTCTTTAGATGTGGCTCACGAACATACATACCTCATGAGACTTTTTCCATGGAGTCTAGGAGGCCAATCCCTTGAATGGTTCACACACTTACCTTCAGGAAAATGCACTTGGATTGAAATAATGGATAATTTTATTGCACACTTTTCCTATAATATATTAAATGATATTAACATCATAATCATGTGTGCTGAGAAACAAAAGGATGCAAAGACATTTGCTTCATTCTTACAAAGATGGAGAAGCTTAGCTAGTAAGTATGCTTGCCACACACTAGAAAAACAACTGGTCCAGATTTTTGTGGAAAACCTCAACAAGGAGGTGATGTTCCACTTATAGATCCATTGTTCTAACATGTTTGAAGAGGTTATAGAGAAAGGAATATCCATCGAGAAAGCCCTTATTGCCAAAGGGCTTGTAAAAATATTTAAGGAGAATAGAAATTATTCCTCACAATAATTCCAAACCAAACAAGAATAAATTTCGGTCACGAAACAAAAACATGACAAATAATTGCGTCATAGATGCTAAGGTCATAAATAAACCTCATCTTGTGTTTAGTTTGAAAGGACCCACAATGACGAACACCAATAAACCTCCATAGAAGAAAGATCCAACCATTGACGTGGTTCAAAACAACACACCACATGGTCCTTCAAGGCCCCACTAACCAAGATGAAAGTAGACTCCATGAGGGGAACCAATTGAGGCAATTTTGAAGAAATTTCTACAAAATAACATCATTCAACTACCTAAAATTAGACATTATGAGCCAATTCCATTCAAACCCACCTAGTGGAATGACAACAATTTCAGTGACTACCACATAACCAAAGGACATAAAACGTCCACCTGCTTTAAACTAAAGAACATCGTGAAGGATCACATAGAGCAGGGTGATATTCAAATTAATAAACAACCCAAAACCACTAACATAGATCACACAATCTTCAAGGATCCTTTACAAAACCATGGGAAGGGAAAAGCCTCAATTTTTGGAACAGATGGTAAAGCTTCTGCGAATTATACTAGTGCCACCTATGAGTACACGTAAACCATATTCGATCATCAGATCATAACGTATCCATTGTCATTATCAAAAATAAAAATCTTGAATGTGTGGTTACCACCAAACGATCGAAGGTGGCTTTGCAAGGAGCCCCTTCTAAGCCTCGACTGACACATGAGTATAACTTGATCATCTAGGAAAAACCTTATCTCAAATATCAATTCTTGAGTTGCTACACACCTCTCTTGAGCATAATTCTATTGTAGATAAAGCATTGCAAGATTCATCCATTCCCACATACTTAAATGTGAATCAGTTTTAGGCCATAGTAGGGTTCTTAGCTACCACCCATTATATAACATTCGCTAAGCATGATTGTACTTCACAAAATCCAAATCATAATGAACCTATACACCTTGAAGTATACATTAATAAACACAAAATTAGACGAGCTCTGATAGATGGTGAAGTTAGGCTGAATATATGCACTTTAAAACTGGTATCTACCATGGGATTCTCCAAGGATTATATAGACGATTCGAAGAGGATATGATGAAATAGAACACTCTTCCAAGGGTGTTATCATTCTACCAATCAAAGTGGGTCATTTTGTATAAGACAATATGTGTAAGGTTCTTGATTTGGATCTACCTTATAACATACTACTCAGATTCCCATGGATTCATGCCATGAAGGTTGTCCCTTCAACATATCATCAATGTTTGAAGTTTCCTTATAATGGTATATAGATTACTATTTTCAGTGATCTTGACTCATTTCAATACCACAGTAACATAAGAGGTACCCCTGAGAATCGTGTTCCTTGCCATAGGGAAGGCTCAACTTCCACCAGTCCATCACATTATGTTGACCCTACTTCTCTATAGAAAGCTTTGGCTTTACCCAAGACATTACTTGAAAGCAAGGTTCAGATCTAGGATGATGGAGTCGGAGTGTATAATATTGAAAGTATGTTCTGTGTGGGGAAGCTACCATTTGCACCTAAACACTATGGTAGAACACATCATATCAAGAAGGATCCCAAAGAAAAAATCCAGTATCACCTAGACTTATGACCTTTACCAAGTGGAGCGATTTAGGAAAGGAATGTATCAATGAAGACCTCTCCAAATGGATATATAGAGATGAAGAGGATGATATACATGTTGAACTACTTGTGGAAAAATATGGCAAAGGTTTCAACATAATGAAACAAAAAGGCAACTATGGTCACAGTGGCCTTGGATTGCAGAAACAAGGTATGAAAAAACCTATAGTAATGAGAAAATGATCTAAAAACAAAGGGCTGGGATATCAGCCAATTAAAGTGAAAGCCCCTAGTACTAAGGTGTTTTAGAAGAAAGTCTCCAACGCTTCTAAATTTGTTGAGACTTCTAGGATAGGTACCAAACCTAAATCCCCTACTGATGAGACTAAAGGCCAAGCCTAAATCGATACCTTTTGGGACCTCGATGATTCCTCCATCTTTACCCTATCTACCTCATCCTTAAGGTTTGTTGATATTGATGATAACATGCTGCTAATCCATTCCCAATTAATCGATTGGGACCCACAAGGTCCACCAAGCTTGGACATATTAAAAAATGATGAAGCAATCACTGAGTTCATGGGACTTAGAGAAGGTATACCGAGTGGGGATCACAAGGTTGGATTCACTATTGACCTTTATACTAATACTTAATTTGGGGAGTTTGTCCCACCTTCCAATCGCAAAATTGAAAAATAAAAATAAAAAACAAGTCAGTAGGTGAAAACTGAAAGGTGCCTATAGACATAGCAAAAGATAATTTATAAAGGACATATTTAAAGGTGAAAACCTCCCTAAGGTACCTAAGGATGGAAGGTTGGAAATACTTCCCATAAGTCAAGAGAAATCCTCCATGCTGGTGGAGAAATTTGAAGAAATCAACGTAGGTACAATAGAGGATCTGAAAATCATACACTTTGCTGCATCCCTGAAAGATACAAAGAAGCTAAGTTTTACTGACTTTTTAACTAAAACAAAAATAAACTTCACATGGTCCTATGCGAACATTGCAAGGCTTGACCTCGAGCTAGTCCTCCATCACTTACCTCTTCTTCCTATTGCTAAACCTTTCAAGCAGAAGTTGAGAAAGATGCATCTACAGATTGCCTTGCTTGTCAAAGCTAAACGAAAGAAACTGCTAGATGTTGGCGTCATAAGGCCAATAGGCTACATATAATGGATTTTTATTATGGTACCAGTCACCAAGCCAATTGGGGGAATACACATCTGCACCAATTTTAGAGATCTAAATAAAGCTTGTCTGAAGGATTATTTCCCTTTACCCAATATAGACATGATTGTAGACCTGACAACAAGGTATGAGATGTTATCATTGATGGATGGTTTCTCTGATACAATCAAATCAGGATCACACCTGAATATCAACACAAGACAACCTTTACTTGTGCTTTGGGTACATATTGCTAGAGCATTATACCCTTCAGCCTTAAAAATGTCAGTGCTACATATCAAAGGGCTAAGACCACTATCTTCCATGACATGATGCATACTTTGATGGAGGATTATGTTGATGAGAAACTAGAAAAATCAATCACAAGGGACAAACATCTTGCTACACTGGATAAAATCTTTACACGGTTGGAAGAATACAAGGTTTGATTGAACCTGAAGAAATGTGTTTTCAGAGTAATCTTAGGGAAGCTCCTCGGATACATTGTTTCACATAGAGGCATAGAGGTTGATCTTGTAAAGGTGAAATCCATCATAGACATGTTGCCACCTTCTAATCTAACACAATTAAGAAGCCTACAGGGAAAACTATAATCTATCTGTAGGTTTACAACACAATCGACAGATAAGTGCCACATGTTCCAATATCTCCTTTGCAAGGATGTTCCTTTCAAATAGATTGATACTTATCAGCAAAATTTTTAGAAAATTAAAGACTGCCTAATGTTTCCACCAGTACTAATGCCATCAATGAATGGGAAACCACTCATCTTGTATGTATCAACAACATCATCTGCACTAGGAGCTCTCCTAACACAAAATGATGAAGATGGAAAAGAAAGAGCAATATATTACATCAGTTGTACCCTCGTGGGATATGATCTCAATTGTACTCCCATCAAGCGGGCATGTCTTGATGTCATCTTTGCTACACAGAAACTAAGGCATTACATGTTGAATCTACAAACCAAGTTGATAGAAAAAATAGATCCTCTGAATTACTTACTCAATAAGGCCACACTAACAGGTAGATTAGCGAAATGGGTAATGCTCCTCAGTGAGTTTGACATAGAGTACATAGAAAGAAAGGCTATAAAGGGACACACCATCATTGATTGGTTAGTAGATGCTCTTGCATAGGCATTCCAACCTTTTATATCAAGGTTCCCTGATGAGGCAATCCTCACATTGGATACATCCACTACATGGAAGTTGTACTTTGATGAATCCTACACACATCATGGTTTAGGAGCTGGTGTCTTGTTTATCACACCACAAGGGGACACAATCCCTAAATCTTACAAAATAGCATTCCCTCGCATAAATAAAATTGTTGAATATGAAGCCTTACTAACAAGTCTTAAGGAAGCTATAAGATGGAAGATCAAAAACCTACATGTTTATGGTGATTCACTACTGGTTGTCTGACAGGTCAACGATGAGTATGAGACAAAGGATGATAAACTAGTATCCTATAAGAAAATGGTGGACAGTCTAAATGAGTAATTTGATATCATCTTGTTTACATAGATTTCAAGGGTTCAAAATAAAGCAACTGATGCAATGGCTACCATCGAATCTGTCTTAGACATACCAAACAACGTGCATTATTGTGAGTTCTTAATGAAACAACTTTTGATCCCTGCATTAGATGTCCCTAAATTCAAGCTCGTGTGCAAGATTGTTGTCCTAATTCCCCCTGGTATAAAGACCTATATAACTACCTTCATAATTAAATCCTCCCTCTCGACGAGTTGTTAAGTATGTTATCATCATAAATACCCTTTGTCACCATAGTCTAGATAGTACCCTTCTTAGATGTCTCGACATGGAAGAATTGAAAATGACTTTACAAAAATTACATGAAGGTATATGTGAAGCTCACTCTAGTGGTCCTACCTTAGAAAATAAGCTTATGAGAGTAGGATACCAATGGCCTACAATGGAACATGACTCCTATCACTTTGGAAGGAAATGTAGACAATATCATATCCATGATGATCTAATACATGCATCGGCATAGGGACTTCATCTGGTTACATCACCTTGGCCTTTCTCTCAATGGGGACTTGACCTTATTGAGAAGATCCACCCTACATCTGCCAATGGACATAATTTCATAATTACTACAACAAAAATACTTTAGAAAATGGATTGAAGCCATATCGATGACATATATAATTAGTAAACAAATCTTAAAGTTCATACTAAAGTATATCATATACCAGTATGGTGTTCCTTTATCCATAGTCACAAATAATGGGTGTCCCTTCAAAACCTACGACGTTCAAGAATTATGTGAAAAGTACCACATCCAGTATCACTTTGCCACTCTGTATTGTCCCTAGGGTAATGGTCAAGCAGAGGTGTCAAATAAAACCATAGTAAAAATCTTGAAAAATATTGTCAATGACATTGGATGAGACTAGCACACATAGCTAAATCTAGCCTTATGGGCTTATCGTACAAGAATTCATACTAGTGCTACACCTTATTCCCTTGTCTTCATTTTCAAACCTATCCTACCAATTGAGGTCAAGATCTCATCTTTGAGAGTTTTCATTTAGTTGTTCATCGACGATGAAGATTACCAAATCTCTAGGTTACACAAGTTAGAACTGTTATATGGACGAAGACAAACTGCTTTGGTCCATCTGAAGGCATATCGCAATCACCTCAGATGCAATTACAATAAGAGAGTCAAGGTCCAAAAATTTGACATTATGGTGATCTAGTCTTAAAGGAAAATCCTAAGAATTAATAAGGAAGAGAAAAACCAAGCAAGTTTGAGCCTGATTGGTTGCGTCTTTATATCATTACAATGACCTATGGATCTGATGCTTATCAATTAGCTACTCCTAAGGGTGAACCACTACCTGATCCAATCAATAACATGCACCTTCGAAGGTACTATACATGATCTCTAGAGATCCCATAAAAAGAAAAAAGAAAAAAAGAAAAAAGAGAAAAGAAAAAGAGAAATAATCCATCCTATAGTGAAAACCATTTCGGTGGCACTTTGGATAAGTACCATGGTAAAAAATTCACAAATAGGTGCTATGTGTAGTCAACTACTACTCTACCATCTATCACCACTCTATCGGATTCCATCCATTATCATAATAAAAGCTTTCTCACCCTTTTCATGGCTTGAGATTGATTAACAATTAGCGTCAACCGCTTATCATTTTTACTCTTTTCATAATAACTGGTCTTGTTATGAACTGGGGGAAATCCTTGACCTAGGGTTTCATAAATATCTCACACATGGTATCCAAGGATGTTATCATAAAAATACAAAAACATCGAAACATCACAAAATCTAAAACATTCAAATATCCTTTGAAAAATTAAAAAATAGTCATAAAATGTCAAAAAGTAAAAAATAATGTCTATCCATGGTATCGAACTACGTTGCCTTTGTGTAAGACCCTATCCCTTGTGGGGGGGGGCTACTCTATTTGATGTATGCATATTTTATTTGGGAATGTTTTGATGAATATGCTTGTGTGTTCACTTCTCATAGTATTACTAATGCAAAATTTTGGTTTGAGTTATTCAAAGTTATAGATTGAGAAAAGACTCTAGTTGCGAGAAAAGATAATATAGAGAATATATTTTTTATTCAAGGAAATTGCTCATTTTGTTTCATGCTAAAATTGGTAAAATGAATGCACAAGAAATTTTTCTCCATGATTAGGTGATAGATTCAAGTAAATACCCATTGTAATGACTTGTAGTTTTGTTGTAGCTAACCTGGAAGGTGTATATATAGTTTTGTTATAAGCATTAGAAATACTTGTTATATCTATTTGTCATAATAGAGGAGTTCTACTGCAATTATATATATTCATTGAATTATATGTATATCACTAATTGTAGGATATCATGTTAGTTATATCTTTGTGCTAAATTTTATTTGATTATGTGAATTTACCAACACCACAACCCTTGCATAGGGTTCTTGGTCCAAGGCTTAAACTAAGTAACTAGATATTGTATAGTTCTATTTGCAATGAATCAAAACGAACATTACTAATGCATATTGGATTCTGCAGTGTCTCAATTTGCTAGGCAGTATCTCTTTTTGTGCACTTTGTTTGAACCTGGCCTGTATAAAATATCTGGACCTATGAAGGTCAATAACATAGATCCCCTTCATGTTGTTCTTTGTTTCCAACACTCAACCCTATGTAAGTGCATATAGTTTCTTTAAATTAAGTTTCTTTGTTATTAGAATAATAAGATTTTTGTATCAAGGAAAGCATTATAGATGATAACCCCTTTTGTGAATGGGAAGAAACAATTAAGTTTAGAAAGATATATGTATATATATTTTTATCAAAAAGTAAGCAAAATAACATATTTGTTCTTTTTCTCAGCATAACATTTATGAGGTGGCGGTTAAGGCAACTCTAGGCCGTTATAATATTTACTTCCCAAGTATGCATTGGTATTTACTTGTCTTGTGGCATTTCAATAATGGTTGGGATCGATTTATTTTTAGGTATGAAAGGTTAAGATAGTGCATGGAAGGGGGGGACGACCTCTGTAGTGATCTCTTGCCACAAACTCCTTGTTCAATCGATTTTCTATTGGAGTTTTTAGGTTTATCAAAATTTTCCTTGAAGCCTCATGGTTTTATGATGCAACACATTTGACATTTGAGGGATAATCATTTCTTAGTTGTGCGGTAGATTTATCTTGTTCCCTTCATTTGCAGATAAGAAAAAACTCATATATATATATATATTGCCTCACCGTTAATAATCTTTAGTTTATGTGTATTAGTTTTTGTAGCATTTTTTTTCTGTTGAAAAATTCCAATCTCCATTTGCTAATATCAAAATGATGAGTGATAACCAAGGGGTAGTGGATAGCAATCAAAAGGTAGGAAGACACAGAATGGAAACTTGATAATATGATGGCCTGGAGATATCTTGCAAAGTATTCTACATTTTCCTCATCGGTGTCATGGTTTGGACGACTTGAGTTGGGTCAGGAACAAAGGTAAGTGCACTTGATTGTTTGGAGCAGATTTGAGACTATTTTTCCTAGTTCCATAATTTGTGCTCGATGTATAATGATTTGATTCCATTGAATCTATAATGTATTGCAAAGCTACATAGATATTATAATAGTCATTTTTCTATTTGTTTGGCTAAATCTGATTGTTTTGTGAGATGATATGGTTATTAATTTATTTCTTGGGGAATATACTTGAAGGAAAGCCTTGGCTTAAATGCCTTAAACTAAGGGAATCTCCATGTTAAATATATCAGGGGTTTATGTTTGCACTAGTCCATACAGTATGTGTGTGCATGTTTTGGATGTAGTATTTCATCCAAGTTATAGAGAAAAGTTCATCTTTTGAGATCAAACATGGGATGTTGCCCTACAACCTCCATAATATTCCATTTAAGCTTATCACAATTGATGTATCCACTATGTATCAACGATCTAGATTATCTACTGATTTGGGTATTTCAAAATTGTGTCATGAAGTTCATATGAATTGTCTTGTGTATGTCAAGTTCAAGTTGGGAAATGGTCTAGGTGTAGCAAATCTTACGAAGTCTTTGTCATAAATTTTACCTAGTCCATTGATCGACTAATTGACCAAATGAACAACCATAACAATGGGCAAAGAAGACATTATTCTACATCAACTTCCTTGGGTGTGTTAGAACCAAAAATTTGACCTCAAATTTTTACTAGTCCTTGCCACCTCAGTATGACCATTTAATTTTGCACCATGAGCACCATCCCTCAAAAACCATCATTTTTTCCTAATAAATCTATAATTACCATAATAATAATCTCCCTAAACTTGTTCCACTAAAATATTATTAAAAAATCACCTTCCTCATACCCGCTACCTTAATACATACATCCCCTTAAGTCCATCACTAGAAACACATTTCAATGAGACAATGCCATTTCGGGGAGAGCTACACCGCAGTCTCTTTGATAAGCCGATAAAACAAGCCAACACAAAATATCAAGGAGACTACCACACTTCGAAGGGACATATTACGAAGTCTCTTTGACAGCCCAAAAATGAATATTTTGAAGACACTTAAGTTTTTTGAAGGGAAAAGATATCTTGTCTCTCCGATAAACTGAAATGCAAAATGCCGAAGAAATATTAATATTTTAAATACAATAAATTATTTTGGCATTCAGGAAACAAAAAAAAATTTCTTGGACACAACTGATTATTATGCAATACATAATGGACAACTATCAAATCCAAGACTTGGCTAACAGAGTGACAATTTCAAAGAGACATTGGACTATCAAACTGAGTAATGTATAAGTCCCTTCAATACTATGAAAATAGTCAAAAATAAAATATCGAAGAGACAAGCTTATATCAAGAGGACATTGATAAAAGTCTCTTCGATCACTTTGATAACAAGAGAAGAAATATAAAGAATGTGACAAAGTAATAATGAGGGAATGTTTTCAAGGAGAAAATATGATATTGAAGAGAAATAATATCATGTCTCTTCGAAACTTCGAAATAAAAAATAAAGGTGAGAAACATCAAAGAGTGAAACTCATATTGAGGAGACGTGAATAAAAGTCTCTCTGAAACTCCGATAACAAAAGAAGATGATTTTCGAAGGGACATTGACATATCGAAGGGAGATGTTTGCAAGTCTCTCTGAAACTCTGAAAACAAAGAAGGGAGATCTTAGAATATAAGAAAAGTGGTGAATAAAATAATACTTAAGATAAAGTTTTCAGAAAGACCATATCATATCGAAGAGAAGTAATCACATGTATCTTCAAAACTCTAAAAAAGAAACAAGGGAACAAGCATGTCGAAGGGAGAACAAGATATCGACAAGAGTGTAACAAAAGTCTCTTCAACATAATGAAAAAGTATTTCTCACCTAACTGACATGATCGGTGAAGCTTTCGAAGAGACAACTAACAATAATGTTGCCATTGATTAGCAAGTTGGCAGAAATGACATTTATGAACCAGAGTCGATAGAAGTGTGCCAAATCTTGATTATATCTAGCTTGTAAGATCTTAGAGTGTTACTGAATTGGAGCTAAAAATTTGAAGAACGTGAGACTACTCGATAGTAAGAAGCTTAGAGAAAGAGACACTAGTTCAAGTAAGTATCTAAGGACTTAGCTAAAGTTTTATCATAGTTTGCTTGAAGTACAGAAGAACTAGGGTTTTTAAATCATGAAAAGAATATCATAAAAAACCAAAGTAAAAAGGCAAAAAATAGAAATGAGGTCATTAAATCAAGATCTAATCGAACAATGTTTGAGCTCTAGACCAAAATCGAAATGAGCAACACAATTAAATCATTCAATTGAGAAACTAGAAGATATACATAAAAACCTAGGAGATGTATGGACTCCACAACGAGGATATGACATATTCATATACCATTATAGGAAGAAATATAGGCATAGACCTATGTCAAATCCTTGGATGATGAATTTAGGAAATCTTGTAGTGTCGAATGTGTTTATCAATGTGGAATTGATCAAATTAATATCCAAGATGTATGATCCTAGGATGAGGACAATTGACACACATGATGGGTCACATTTTATACCCATTAATAGGGATTATATTTCTATGGTTTTTGAATTGGATACGTCTCTAAATATGCCACTGAGAATTAGAGATCTTTTGGAAGAATATCACACTATGGATACAAGTTACAAAAGATGGAAACTGCCTTTGCATAGACCCCAAGACACATGAAGTCAACTCAAAAGATTTTCCAATAATTAACGACCTCTATTTTCAGTCGAATTGTTTGAAGAGTATTATCAATATACCTATTACTTGGCTGGGCAAGTCATAGGAATAGATGTTCCTGTTGAGATGGCTATAGCTCCTATGGTCTTAACAACAAACATTCAAAACCAGGATGCTAGACCATTCGACTATGTAGGATACTTGGAAGAGTTCATAAACGTGTCACTTGTTTCCATACAAAATAATAGTGATGCAATTAATTTCAAAAAATAGTCTTTGCTTATGCATATGATCTTGTATGAAGGACAATCAATGGGGATGTGGGGAGAAGAACTAAAAATTAAGGACTTGGATGAGGATGGGAACATAAGGCCAGTACAAAATTTGTACTTCAATTTGTGATAGTAGATGCTGGAGGTCTCATTACTTATACTTCAAAGAATACTTTGTGAAGCCCCTGTATAAATTGCTTGATCATCATTGTGATTAAAACTTGTCCCTGGAGATACAAATATTCCTTAGACCTAAGGAGAAAACTCAAAATGAAAGGTAAACAACAATTGGGGAGACTAGTATACATATGAGGATTGCACCATGATAAGAATATATGGGTTTGAGGCATCTCCATTCCTTCTACCTAGAACAGTTCTTTATAGAATTGCATATTTATAAATAGTGATGCAGTTAGCTTATTCAAACTATGTGCATCTTAAGAGTTATGGCAAGCAATCTCTCATGCCTTCAACTTTATGTTTTGGTGATTTTACTATTGTTTCTGAAAAGGGATATGATTCTATTGGTAGTAAATTAGATCATTATGGTATTCCATAGGGAAAGAAGAGAGAAAGATCTGATCCCAAGCACTTTATTCATAGTGCCAAATTGACATAGAGGTTGAAAAGGTATAAGCATGAGTTCTTTGTAGATGATGTGATTAGAAACTTTGATGAATCTTAGGTAGCAATAAGAAAGGTTGCATGTAATAGGGTAATAATGGCAAAGGCATGGAGGAAAAGTCATAATCCACTATATACAAAGGCCTCTCATGAAATATAAGACCCTATGGAAAGAGTTGAGCAATTAATCCTACATGAAGAAGAATAGACTAAGGATATACCTCTCATAGCCTTTGAGAAAAGAAGAGAGGCTTGTTCTAGGAAACAAACTAAAAGTATAGCGCCTTTAAGTCATTCATCACCACAACCCACTCTGTATGTTAGCTTCTCAGTAGACAGTCCCATTACAATTGAAGATGACATTAAAGAGGAAGAAGAGGTCACACAAGTAACTGCTCCTACCATTCCATAATATGAATTACCACTAGAGAGGAGTATAGTCTCATTTGAAGCCTCAGATAAACTCCTCGATGAAGTGAGACACCGTGCAAGTCAAGAGTTCATTTTAGATGATGCATTTGTTCAAACCTCAGAGTTTAAATCATTCATTTATGAATACAAAGGGAAAATGATAAGAGAAAGAATGAAAGAAATTAGTCCTGAGCAAGAAGTTGATGCCCTAAAAGAATTACAAGAGGAAGTTGACAAATAAATTGAGAATATCACTCTTGAAAGAGGGCGAGAACTATTACAAGAACCTGGGGTTATGCTTCTCCTAGGATGGGACATCAATTCAACCATAGTCTTTGATTGTTTCAGGAGGAGGGAAAATAAAACTTTGCAGCTGATAGATGAAGCTAGTGACAAGATTTATACTGGCTCAGGATATAATCCAGATAATGCTACTTTACAGATTTGGGCTCTATACCCACCAAGGAAAAGGCCCACACTTATTGATAACTCCAATCAAGTCTTTGGCCATCTTTTAGTGCAATGAGTGGGATATACAAATCCTATTGAGACAACTGAATTGAATATCAATGTTGCTAAATTCACCAAAGCTCAAATTGAAAAATTGATAAGAGATAACAAGGGTCTTGCTTCTAAAAATGAGATATTAAAGCAAGAGGTGATTAACTACAGAGATAAGTTGCCTTCCTCCTCTGGACTTTATTCTCCATTGGTAAACTGTGAAAGAAAGGTACTTGAAGCCATGTCTGAGACCACGTATTGGAAGCAGAAGTATGAAATAATTCAGCAAAAATATGAGGAATTAAGAAATGAATTAAAGACTACTAAATTTGAAATGGCTTTAGAATTGTTAAGGAAGAGATTTGACAATGTGCTCAAGAAAACTAATAAGGTTTGGGTGATCCATAACAAGACATTTGTAGCCTACCAAGAACATAATAGATTACACAACAAAATGAAAGAAATAAAAGAACAAATAAAAGCCAAAGAGAATATTGGTGAACATGTGTTTCAGGAGTACAAAGAATTGATGAAGATGCATGACCATTTCCACACCATACTGATGCAAGAACTTAGTGATTTCAACCAATCTTTGAGTATGGCTTTACCAAATTTCTTCAATGATGAAGGGGAGTGGAAGGAACAAGATGTATGGAAGAATGAAATTGCTCAATATTTACCATTGGCCCTTGATGAAATAAACGATGAAGAAATAGTGATGGATAAAGCACATATACAATTGGAGCATATTTTTTCTCTCGAATGCAATGAAAGATATCATTAGTAGCACTGATACCTATGCTAAAACAAGATATATCGAGCACCTATCTAAAGTTAATTTTTTTATCACTCGAACAAAGTGAGAAGCAGGGATCATCGAAGTCTCGCAATTATTTGATACCTTATTATGGAGTATGGACCTTGAACAAATCTTCAATGATCACAGGTACATGATGGAAACTAACGGATTGTGGTGCATCACAGATTGTTGCTGACTTCTTATTTTTTCTTGTTTATGTCTAATAAAATTGTTAGCATTTTAGTTAAGAAACAACACAACTTTTTGTAAAGGCCTGAAGCTTGTAGCTTCCCATATATAAGGGAAACCAAGGCCAGATTGAAAAATATATTTAGATTAGGATCATCATTAGAGTAGCAACAGTATTAGCATAAGTATTTCATAATAGAGAAGACTTCTAGTATACAATGTACCATATTTTGAAGTAATATAAATGGATAAGAAGAATTAAACTGGTGTTCCAATTTTGGTGTCAATTATTTGTTGAGTTAATTGATGAATATTATCTGGTTGTCTCCAAGGTTGACATTTCCTTGTTATTTAGATTGGTGTATCAAGTATATATTCAATTTATCAAGGCACATTTGTTGTTCTTGTGTGATTCAATTAACTGGTTCCTTCAAGTAAGGATTAAATTCTCTTAATTAATTACAGTAATCTGGAAAAGGTCATTTGGATCGATAAGAAGAACCTGATAATAGTATCCTTGCACGTTTATGCCAGACATAAACTTATAAAAGTGCCAAACAGTTCAAACTATATCCAGAAATAGGACACATATCATACAAATATTGACTCCATTAACCCAATAGAATTAGGCACTAGTCATAGCCATTTCATTACAAAATTTTATAAAATATTATTCATACATTCACATTTAAAATTTTATCACTAGGAGTAGGAGTAGCTATTAAGTTTTCATCTATTCCACATTTCATGCCACTGTGGATAGATCCATAAATTCAACTAAGTCACACAACTTTTAAAATCTGCATCAGTTATCAAGGTTCACCCACCTAGGTTTAGCAAAGCCTGAAGTGTAGGGAGTCATCAATCACATAGGTTAAACTCCATTCGTTAGCCCAAAATTGTTGTAAGTCTGATCATAGAGCCTGACATCCTCTTAGGATTTACAACCTGCATTTTTGAGACCTAACAGATTGGTGACTCCACTGGGGACAACTTGAGAAAATCTAGTAGTAGATTGTCCTACCTCAGAGTCATTGGACTTTTAGATCCCATTTTCAAACCAGAAATCCACATTTAATTTCACCTTCATATACTTGAATAAAGAGAATCCACTAGGATAAACCAATAACAGTTTCATCCAGACCTTATAACCAATCTCATTTTCCTACTTTTGAAAAGGTAGGTGGCTTCTCTGTTAAATCTCTAAGATCAATGTATGACTGAAAAATTGAACATTAGATCAGAAAGACTAGATCTGAGACATCAAAGAATTATCATATCACCTAAAATGGATGGTAGAAGATCTCTGCATAAAGGAAGTACAAAGAAGAATGAAGGTAAATGGATAGACAAAAGAGGATCAACTCCCCCAAAAGTTGTTGACAGTAGGGGTGGAACAACATCAAGTCAAATAAAGGTTACACAAACCAGTAACCATAATGATCAACAAGATACAACAAAACAACCACTCATTACACATAACAGTTTTATCCCTCTATATGGATCAGAATTCCAAAGTGACAAAGGGTATCCATCAAGGGATCATAGTATTCACTACTTTGAGACTGATCCTCAGAAGATGAATGAGCTTTCAGCACAATGGGAATCTGAAAGAATACAAAACCAAGAAGAATATGATTATAGGAAAACAATTCAACAGGGTGATAAAAATCAAGGCCGATTGATAGAATAAATGATATCTACAAAAACTCATGATAGCCCACAAAAGGACACACAAACTATTGAGGAGATACTACAAAATATTCAAAATATACATGAGCAAACCTAGTTATCCAAACTCAGGATAAAAGAGGAATGGGAAAAGCAAGAGTTACTAGAGGTAGAGTCTCAAAGTACAACTAGCAACTCAAAATATATACCACCCCACAGACAGGGAGGGTATGCCAACACAAGTAACTTCCAAGGTGTTGGCATCCTACAATGACTTAAAAACTAAGCCCTTAAAGCTGTGATTCATAGATTGGACATCTGATCTAAATAGATATCTTAATCATCATGAAGGTTCATTTAATTGTCAACCCAATGATGTAGAATTGAAATGGGTTAGCACAGTATGTGCAGTAGGAATCCATAGTAGCCATATTCATCCTACAACTAAGAAAGACATAATGCTGAAAATAAATTGCTTAGAAAGAAGTAACATAAGTACTGAACATAAACCAACAACTATACTAAGCTGAAGTACATGACAAAAATGAAAATCAGAGCAAACTGACAGGAAACTACTCTATCTGCTTTGGCTATAGGAACAATCACATAATGGAATTCTAGTGGCTATAGGAATAGACAGTTGCTAGATTCGTAACTATTTGCTAGACAGAAAAGTAATAACTAAGATAAAGGATGGAATGCTCACCAAGTGGGCCCCATTGGATGAGTATCCCTTAAGACAAACTAGATGCAATGAACTTATAACTTCATTTTATTCATTGAAAAGGATGATTACAATAGAGCAACATAACTGTATTGTTGAAAAACTAAGAATGCAAGTACAACATCAGATTAATTAACCTCTTGAGAAGGAGCATCCGAGTCTTATTTATAGAAGGAAAAACTACTAACTAACTACCTAGCAAGGCAATCAACTCCAACAGATTAGGAGGACACCACTTTATGGAAAGCATAGAAAGTGGAAAGGAGGTTATGCATGTGTGGAATCTGGTCAAGCCAATTTGCCTTAACTCAAATTTAGCATAACAATCACTCCTATATTCACTCAAAAAACTATTATGACCATTTACAAGGTAGTTACAATCTTTGATTTGAACTAGGCATTTCCCTCCATTGACCTTTGAATGATCACCTTTTTGACTTTTATGGCGAACGAACAGTTGGCAGAATCTTCCTCAATTTTGTAGGCTCTAATTATATATGCATGACAACATTAGCACACACAACAATTGCATATCTATAACTATCTTAAAGTAACATTCATTAATCCACATGTAAAATTAGCATAGATAGTTCACATAGCATGTTAGTGTCATTTAAAAGTTACAAAAATAAGCTTACGCCCAATGTCTATGGTTTTGAGGAAATAACATGAAAATGTCAACATCCAAGTATCAAAGTCTATGACAACAACAACAAATGGATATTAAACTCTATCAAAATTGAGCCATAAATTGGACTCATCACAAGGCTCACAATAGAATACAGGTGTTCCAAAGGTTTCAAAGATACATTGCCATGCAACAGGAAATCCAAATAGCACCAATTATGTGCAGTATAATATCCCAACACAGAATTCACAACCATAGAATATCTCCCAATCTGCAACCAACACCTGCCCACCTCATGGCCAACAATATGTCCCATCCCACCAACATCAAGTACCTCAAAATATCCAAGGCAATATAAACCATTACCAGAATGCACAACAATACATGCCTCATCATTTAGGACCCTACTACTAGCCCAACCAACCTAACCAAAACCCCTATTTACAAGGATCCCCAAATGTAAATAAATACAAACAACTGGATCTAACTGAACACCCGATATGCCCATATCCAATTGACAATGACTTAAGAAGTGCAATCCTATTTTTTTTTTGGAAACAATGGTTTCACAGTTGAAGAGCACATAAGGAATTTCAATGCATTTGTAGATGACTTTGGTATAGAATATGAAGATGTTCTCATGAGGCTATTCATGATGTCTTTGGTTGAAGAGGCTAGGGATTGGTTTAACAACTTGCTTGATGCTTCAATTACTTACTCAGCAAATTTCAAGAATCAATTCAGAGAACAATATGGAAGTCAATGTGCCCCACATTTTTCCATACATGAATGAATTAATGAGCATACAAAAACATCAAAATGAATCTATTTTTGATTTCAACCAAAGATTTTCCAAAGTATGCCACAAAATACCACCTAGATCGAAGCCCATAGATTCTATGGATTTGTCTATTTATTTAAAAGCATTTGACCCTAAAACTAGATATGCGCTCAAAAACAGATTCCCTAATAGCCTGATAGAAGCCCAAAAAGTTGCTCCATATATTGAGAATAACAGAAAAGTTATAGGTATGATCAACAAGAGAGATAACATCGAAATTCCATAAAATCCCAATAACTACCAAAATAGGCAAGAAAACGAGTATAGAAATGAAAGACCGAGACTACATGACATGCCTTATCACACCAACTGGAAGGATGGGAGACGGGTAGAAGGTAATCAGAGAAAAAACTTTAGTAAGGACACCCTTGATGATGCAAAGCAGGGATACAAACTACAAACAAACACAATTCAATTTTTTTTGAACAACCTTTCAATCACCAAACCCCTAACTTAATCTTATTTCCCAATTCTTTCATACTCTTCTTGTAGCCTTGCAATTGGTGTTTTCTGTCCACAACTTCCACAACAAACCTCAAACCCACAAAAGGTTCATCATTTCAGATACCCATTAGGGCATTCTTTAACATATCTTAAAATCTCAAAGGGTCACTTTGGACCAACCTCTCCAAATACCTGCTGCTACGTCGCCCCTTAAGCCAATTAGGCCACTTTTTCAAAACTACCAACAAAACACCCTCTCAATCACAAATTTCAATTTCCTGACCTCAATCAGGTCTCAAATAGCTAGAATCAATAATTTTTATCCTCTGGATCACTTCCCAATTCTTCAACCAGGTCTGAAATAGCCATATGTATGTTGATATGTCTTATTCTTAACTCTTGACACACACTTGAACTCACCCCTTTGGCCTTGCCATTCACCTTTATTCAATTTACCTTTTTCCTTCATTTCTCCTTTTAGATTCTTTTCCCCAAGAATCTATGTACCATCAGGTGTACAAACCTCTATACTAATAGAATTAGATTGCCCTCTAACCTCCTTTGCAATCAATGGACAAAACAATGTCCCTATCATGACCTTGTCATGCCAATCTTGCTTTTCCACAAGTAATTCATCCTTGACCTTCTCTTTATCAGGTTTTTACACCAAACCATCATCTTTTCTTCCCAACATTGCTTTTGATACCAATTGATGCAGAGCAGGGAGGAAAACAATCACAATTAGATCAAACTCAAACAATCTTTCTGCCCTTACAAGTCTAACTCAACAACTTTTCATAACTCCATCCCATTCTCCTTGTAGCACATCAAATGGAGAAATTTGTGCATATCTTTTAGAAGACTCTTCAAATTTATTGTCCTAGCATCTTCAAGCCTTTAAGTGGTTGCAATCTCCTCACGCTTTTTTCCCTCAAACTTCACAAACTCTTTCTTGCATAACATAATCACTTTTGCTTCCTTGGTCTGCCCTTTAACATCTTCCTGCAATGGTGTTAGTGTAAAAGTGGTTCCATCCTTTTCAATATGATAAGTATTATCTCTTCCATCATATATGGCATGTCTATCAAACTGCCATGGTCTTCCAAGCAACAAATGACAACAATCCATGGGCAATACATCACAAAGAATCTTGTCCTTATATCCACCAATGTTAAACTCAACCAAAGCTTGCTCATTCACTAATTTTTTTTTATTATCACTCAACCAAGACACTCTATAAGGTGTTTCATGAGGAATCTTCTCTAACTTCAATTTATCAACCATTTCATTAGACACCATATTATCAGTACTTCCAAAGTCTATCACTACCTTGCATACCTTTCCTTTGCATTTGTAGGTGGTCTTGAATAGTGTCCTTTGTGTGATCTCCTTCTCCTTGGATGCTTTAAGGAGTGTTCTTCTAACCATCAATGATTCCCCAACTTATGGAGTAGCAAGTTGATTAGGAGAATGAACGCTTTCACAATCTTCCTCTTGCACCAACTGAACTCTTTTATCACCACCACTTGAAGTAGAACCTTGCTTCTCTGGACACTTCCATGCTTGATGACCAAACTGATTGCAATGATAACATCTACCTGAGAATGAACTTGAACCTCTACCTCCACCAAATCTTCCTCTAAAGCCTCTAAAGCCACCTCTTTGATCAACCACTTGTTCTTTATTTTTGCTTGTATCTTCTTGTTCTTCATAAGTCTACCTTGAACCTCTACCTCTATTAGTGTTACCTCTATCTATTCCTTGTCTTTCTTACCTTCTTTTTAGTTTCTCTTCTGCCCTAGCAGCCAATTGAAAACATTCATCAACTGATCTAGGCATAGCCAAACTCAATTCATCTTGAATTTGATACCTCAACCCACACATATACCTTGCAATCTTTTCATCCTCATTTTCAACATGACCAACCCTAATACTTAGTTTGTGAAATTCTTTAGTATATGTCATGACATCCTTATCTTTCTATTTTAAACTTTGCAACTTCTTAAAAGTTTGTATAGCATGATCACCTGGCAAAAATTGACTTTTGATCTTTGACACCATCCTATCCCATGAACTTATTTTTGCTTTCCCCTTTTTTCTCTCTTTCCTCTTGAACATAATTCCACCATGTAAGAGCAAGACCTTTCAACTTAGTCTTTGCAAAATTTACCTTCTAATCTTCAAGAACCTCTTTGTACTCAAAGTAGTTATCCAGTGCATCTATCCAATCCAATACCTCTTTAGCATCCAACTTACCATTATACATTGGCACATCTATTTTCTCACTAGAAGCATCTCCTCTAACAACCTTGAACATTTTCACCATCCTTCTCTCATCAGGGTCCAAATCATCACCTTGGACTCTTCCACTTGGAGGGTTTTCATCCTCACCTTCTTCATCTTCCTCTCAGTCACTTTCCTTTTCAGTGGCCTTTCCTCTTCTTTGTTGTGACTCTAATGCTGCAAATCTGGTGAAAGTGTTTCTTGTGATTCCTTTAACAACCTTATTTCCCTGCCAAGGGCTCCACTTCCTTTAGGAGGCATCTTGTCCTTCAAATTTCAACATCTCTTTCTCAATCTTCAACTTTTCACCTTCAAAAGATCTAACACCTATGCTCTAATACCAATTGATCTAGAGTAGGAAGGAAAACTACAAAAAAACACAATTCAAACTATTTTGAACAACCTTTCAATCACCAAACCCCTAACTTAATCTTATTTCCTAATTCTTTAATACTCTTCTTGTAGCCTTGCAATTGGCATTTTCTGTCCACAACTTCCACAACCAACCTCAAACCCACAAAAGGTCCATCATTTTAGATACCCATTAGGGAATTCTTTAACATATCTTAAGACCTCAAGAGGGTCACTTTGGACCAACCTCTCCAAATACCTGCTGCTACACTGCCCCTTAAGCCAATTAGGCCACTTTTTCAAAACAATTACCAAAAAAACACCATCTCAATCATAAATTTCAATTTCCTAACCTCAACCAAGTCTTAAATAGCCAGAATCAACAATTTTTATCCTCTGGATCACTTCCCAATTCACCAAACCATTAAACCCTTGTTTAAGCCATTTTAGGCATGCTCAAGGAGGGTTTATTGAAAATATAACTTCAGACCTTTTCTAACCTTACCAACACCTTAGAACACTTCATAATAGGTCTGCACATGCTCTCCAAATAATCACCCAACCTTCCAACACTTAACCATCATTTCTAATAAAAAAAAAATCATGAAATTTCACCTAGGGCAGCATAAAAAATCCACCAAACCCTAATCCTTGCTCTTGCAAACTATTCTAACATATAAACCTACCTAATGTCCCACATTCCACCTAGTTTTAAACTAATATAATGGTGGAATGGGTCAATATTGCATTTTAAGTGCCTTCAAACCCTCAAAATAGGGTGCTACAGTCCATTCACAGTAAAATTGCAATAAAAATCTTCTAACTTAATGAATTCAAACCAAACAAAAACCAAAAATCTCTTAAGTCATGCCTCCACAAGATTCAAATAATTTTAGAGAAAAAACACTTAGTACAGACCCGTACAGAGGTCTGCAACAACAATTTACCAGAAAAATACATAGAATTTTCAAGAAAACAGGGAACTTTTATTGATGTAACTGCAAAACCAACTCTCCAACCTCTTGTCTCAAGGTTTAGAATCATTTTTAAACATTAACCCACATGACACAATGGTTCTAACTGCCCTTTGAAATCAAATGACCGTTGGGCTTCCACTTCTTGCACTTTTTTGCATTTTTGCATTTTTGACAACATTTCAAGATTTTGCAACATTTGCAAGACTAAACCCAAATGACTCAAGTTACATCACCAATGGTCTATTATGACCTTATTTGCATAAAAAAAGACTCAAATCACCCTAAAACCTATTACATGACCTTATTCACAAAAAATGGAATTGGTGCCCCTACACCGCTTGACCCTTTGAAGAAACATGGAACACATGTGGTGGAGAATGGTCCATGGTGTTTGGCATGCAACCTATCACATGAGATAGAATATTGCATAGTATCCAAAACCATACAAGATAATGAATGGTCTCATGAGAAGGACAAAGATGATCATACCATAAATATGCTAGGGTGGGGACCTCATCAAATTGATGATGAATACTCATCTTCTGAAGAGGGCTTTGAGTATGATGTTAGTAACCAAAGATACAATGTCAACATGGACTGGCTATAAATTTTCTCTGATCATGAGGATGATGAGGAAGAGACTTCCTATGCGTCTAACATCACACTACACTTCAAGTTGAGGACACCCACTGAAGAAGAAAAGAGGGCCCTTCCATTGGTTGTTGTGGCAAGGGTCAAAAGTGGTGGTTACAACTTGGGAAGTAGACCCATGGATCTAGAGCAAGGAACACCTAGAGGTTTGTTTATAAAAGAACAAAATCATAAATAAAATGCCTTAAGTGACCAGAAGAAAGGGGAGAAAGAAAATTTTCAAAAAAATATACCAAAAGAAACCACAAAAATAAAATTGGAGAAAGTAAAGGATGATGTTAAAACTCAAACTGAGGATAAGAAAGCTTCTCGAATAGAGAAAATAAAGAAAGTGGTAACTGCTCCCTCATTTGATATTGCACATGCGTTGACTCAAATCAAGATGATGGTGCCATTGATGGAAATGATAAGAATAGAGGAATACATAGATAATTCCCTTAAACTAACCTCCAACATACCCCACAAACAACATAATCAAAATAAAGATAAGAGCAATAAAGTAAACAACGTTGAATAGGGAACCACACACCAAAATAGGGTTTATCTTGGTGATACCTTAATGAAAAATCCCTCTCAAGTGGACTTGTTTTACACCACACTATTGATTAACAACAAGCTGGTAAAAAACTACATGATTGACTCAAGGGAAACAATCAATATCATGCCGATGGTAGTTATGAAAGAGCTAGGCTTATGGTTGAACACTACATATGGGAAATGCAATGCAATGGATAATAGGTCTATCCTAGTGGTTGGAGTCATCTGGGATGTAGAACTAAAGCTGGAAACATACCTTGAGGCAACTTACAAAATGAACATTACTGTGGTCGATACACCTCCCTATTATGGTATGTTATTTTCCAAACAATGGACTATTGTAGTAGGGGGAAATTCCCAACTAGACCTATCATATGCCACCATACTAGTAAATGGGAAAGAAATCAAGCTATATAGGGAACCTAGATCAGAACATGTTATAGAGAATTTTGACCCCAACCGAATCAATTGCTTCTATGACATGGATTTTGGAAACTTCAAGATTGAAAAGTCACAACCAGAATTGCAAAACACAGAACTGGTTGACATAGAAGCTCAACTTGATGATAAGGGCGTATGACAAATGTATTTCAATGGGGCATTTAGTAAAAATGGAAATGGAGCTGGGATAGTATTTATTTCACCTTCTAGCAAGACATTCAAGTACTCATTCTTGTTGACATTTGAATGCACCAATAATATAGTTGAGCATGAAGCATTGTTGTTAGGCTTGAACATTGCTATAAGATATGGAATTAAGTTGCTGGAAGTATATGGAGATTTTGAACTAATTGTGTCTCAAGTCAGGGACAAGTACTTATCAAAGAATAAAAGACTAAAATAATATAGGAATGCAGTTTGGGATACCATTGAACTGTTTGATGGATTCTCAATAGACTGGATAGAAAGATCTAAGAACATAATGGAACATTTATTTGCTAATATGGCTCTTAATAGAAATGATATTACATTAGCAGGAATCATAGAAGTTGAATTCAAGACAAGGCCTACTATCCCAGATAACATATACAACTGGTAGGTATTCAATAATGATGAAGATTTGATCAAGTTCCTCCATTGTATTTATCAATATGAATCTCGGGAGAGACTTCAATGCCTTTGTAGAGAAAGTGGATGGAAAATAAACCATCTTTGGGAAAAAAGTAGTACAACTTAAGTCAAACAAAATCCCAAAAGGACTTGTGGCATTAGAAAGAGTATTCGATGGACATGACAAATTCAATCTAAAGCCTACACCCGTTAAACAAGAAGATGTTGAAGAGATTAACCTTGGAGAAAAACTTGCTCCTAAGAAAGTATACATTGGCAAAATGATCAATCCCAAAGTTAGAGAGATGCTTATAATCCTTCTCTGGAAGTATAAACATGTTTTCACCTGGTCATATGATGACCTCAAAGCATATAGAGAATATTTTTTTCAACATGAAATTCCATTAAAACCCGATGCTAAGCCATTTAGACAAAAGCACTGACCCATAAATCCTACATTGGCACCAACAATGTAGGAGGAACTTACAAAGTTAAGAGATGGAGGCATTATCAAACCAATCAAGTATTCCTCCTGGGTATCAAACATGGTACCTGTGAGAAAGAAAAATGGGGATATAAGGTTATGTGTAGTTTTTAGGAATTTGAATATGGCGTTGCTCAAAGACAACTATCCACTTCCAAATATGAAGGCAATGCTACAGAGAGTTACTAGCTACGAGTTGCTATCTATGATGGATGGATTCTCAAGATATAACTAGGTGAAGGTCAAGGAGTCTGAGCAGTACAAAACTGCTTTCACTATGCCCTGTGGTACATATGTGTATGTGAGAATTCCTTTTGGTATCACCAATGCTAGAGCCACATTTCAAAGGGATATGGATGTTTCCTTTGCTGACTTGATTAATGCTATAATGGTGGTATACCAAGATGATCTAATAGCATATTCCAAGAAGGAAAAAGATCATTGTGCACATCTAGAGAAAATTTTCATCAGAGCGCTAGAGTATGGTATTTCTCTAAACCCAAAGAAATGTCACTTTGTTGTCATAGAAGGTAAATTATTGGGGCATATAGTTTCAAAGGATGGAGTACAAATTGATCGAGAATGAGTGGAAGCCATTGCAAAAATCCCCATACTAAAGACTATGAAAGCCATCTAGTCTTTCTTTGGATAGATTAACTTTGTTCGGTGATTTATCTCAAATTTTGCAGAGATTGTAAAACCAATCTCGAAGATGTTAAAAAAGGGTGCAAGGATTGACTAGATGGAAGAAGCCATTTATGCCTTTGTTTCAATAAAAAAAGCTATCAAAGAAGCACTTTTATTAAAATCCCTAGAATTTGACAAACCATTCCAGATATTTTCTTTTGCATCATTCCACACAATAGCAACTGTAATGTTACAAAAGAACAGTGATGGATATGAACAACCCATTTCATTCTTTAGTAAATCATTACAAGAGGCTGAATTGAAGTATGACATTACTGAGAAATAAGCTTATGCCCTAGTAAAAGCAGTTAAGGCATTCAAGCCTTACTTAGTAGGAGCAGAAGTCATTGCTTATGTGCCAAATGCTGCAGTAATAGATGTTTTTTTGCAAAAAGAGGTAACTAGAAGAAGGTGTCACTGGATTAATCATATCCAAGAGTTTAACATCAATATCTAGATCACTAAATTAGTATGAGGGCAAGGGATAGCAAAGTTGATGGTTGAGTCCAATTTAGAAGCTGCACAGATTTGCATCATGGAAGGGGAAGAAAATTGGGTGTCAAGCATAGAAAACACATAGTGGTACACTAACATCGCATACTACCTTAAACATATGAAATGTCTAGAAGGATTGAATGACAACCAGAGAAGAACCTTAAAACTTCATACATCAAGATATGTCTTCATGGATGGAGATTTGTACTGGAAAAACATGGATGGTGTGTTGTTATTGTGCTTAGATGAAACACAAGCAAAACATGTTATGAAAGAAATGTATGATGGTGTATGTGGAGGACACTTTCCAACAAAGACCACTGTGCATAATATACTAAGAACAGGTTATTATTGGCCCAGAGTCTTTAATAATGCTTACAACTATGTAAGAAAGTGTGAAGCATGCCAAAAATTCTCTAGCAAGATGAAATATCAAGGAGCATTTCCACTGAGACCTATGCAGGTGGAGGCCCCATTCCATCAACGGGGAATCAATTTTATAGGTGATATTACAAACAAATCTAGTGTTGGACATAAGTGGATCCTAGTAGCCATTGATTACTTTATAAAGTGGATAGAAGCTATACCAACAAAATAGGGTACTAGCAAGGTTGAAGTTGGGAAATGGTCTGGGTGTATCAAATCTTATGAAGTCTTTGTGATACATTTAACCTAGTCCATTGATCAACTAAGTGACCAAATGAACAACCATAACAATGGGCAGAGAAGACAATATTCTACATTGGCTTCCTCGAGTGTGTTAAAACCAAAAAATTGACCTCAAATTTTCACCAGTCCTCGCCCCCTTAGTATGACCATTTAATTTTACACCATGAGCACCATCCCTCAAAAACCATCATTTTTTCCTAATAATTCTAGATTACCATAATAATAATCTCCCTAAACTTATTCCAATAAAATATGATTCAAAAATCACCTTCCTCATAACCGCTACCTTAATACATACATCCCCTTAAGTTTTTCACTAGAAACACCTTTTGGTGAGACAATGCCATTTCGTGGAGAGCTACACCACAGTCTCTTCAATAAGTCGATAAAACAAGACAACAAAAAATATCAAGGAGATTACCACACTTTGAAGGGATATATTCTGAAGTCTCTCTGACAACCCAAAAATGGATATTTCAAAGACATTGAAGTTTTTCAAAGGGAAGCGATATCTTGTCTCTCCGATAAACCAAAATGCAAAATGCCAAAGAAATATTAATATTTTAAATATGCTAAATTATTTTGGCATTCAAGAAATAGAAAAACATTTCTTGGACACAACTAATTATTATGCAATACATAATGGACAATTGTCAAATCCAAGACTTAGCTAACAAAGTGACAATTTCGAAGAGACATTGGACTATCAGACTGAGTAATGTATAAGTCCCTTTGACACTCCAAAAATAGTTGGAAATAAAATATTGAAGAGACAAGATTATATTGAGAGGACATTGATAAAAGTCTCTTCGATCACTCTAATAACAAGAAAAGAAATATAAAGAACACAAAAAAGTAACAATGAGGGAATGTTTTTGAGGATACAATATGATATTGAAGATAAATAATAGCATGTCTCTTTGAAACTCTGAAATAAAGAATAAAGGCGAGAAACATCAAAGAGAGAAGCTCATATCAGGGAGACATGAATAAAAGTCTCTCCAAAACTCCAATAACAAAAGAAGATGATTTTGAAAGGGACATTGACATATCGAAGGGAGATGGTGGCAAGTCTCTCTGAAAGTCTGATAACAAAGAAGGGAGATCTCATAATATAAGAAAAGCATTAAATAAAATAATACCCAAGATAAAGTTTTTGAAAAGACCATATGATATTGAAGAGAAATAATCACATCTCTCTTCAAAACTCCGAAAAGGAGACAAGGGAACAAGCATGTCGAAGGGAGAACAAGATATCGATGAGAGTGTAACAAAATTCTCTTCAACATAGCAAAAAAGTATTTCTCACCTGACTGACATGACTGGTGAAGCTTTTGAATAAACAACTAACATTAATGCTGCCATTGATTAGCAAGTTGGCAGAAATAACATTTATGAACTAGAGTCGATAGAAGTGTGCCAAATATTGATTATATTTGGCTCGTAAGATCTTAGAGTGTTACTAAATTGGAGCTAAAAATTGAAGAACACGGTACTGCTCGATAGTAATAAGCTCGAAGAAAGAGACACTAGTTCAAGTAAGTATCCAAGAACTCAGCTGAATTTTTATTGTAGTTTGCTTGAAGTACAAAAGAACTAGGGTTTTTAAAGCATGAAAGGAATATCGGAAAAACCCAAAATAAAAGGAAAAAAATAGAAACTAGGCCATTTAATCAAGATTTAATCAAACAATGTCCAAGATTTGGACCAAAATCTAGACGAACAACACAATTAAATCACTCAGATGAGAAACTAGAAGATAAACATAAAAACCTAGGAGATGTATAGACTCCACAACAAGGATATGACATATTCATATACCATTATAGAAGAAATATAGGCATAGACCTGTGTCAAATCCTTGGATGATGAATTTAGGTTCAAGTTTGTAGTGTCGAATGTGTTTATCAATGTGGAACTGATCAAAGTAATATCCAAGATGTATAATCCCAAGATGAGGACAATTCATACACATGATGGGTCAAATTTCATACCCATTACCAAGGATTATATTTCTATGGTCTTTCAATTGGATACGTCTCTAAATATGCCACTGAGAATTAGAGATCTTTTAGAAGAATACAACACTACGGACACAAGTTACAAAAGATGGAAACTACCTTTGCATAAACCCTGAGACACAAGAAGTCAACTTAGAAGATTTTCCAATAATGAACGACCTTCATTTTCAGTCGAATTTTTTGAAGAGTATTATCAATATACCTATTACTCGGCTGGACAAGTCTTATGAATAGATGTTCCTGTTGAGATGGCTATAGCTCCTATGGTCTTATCATCATACATTCAAACCTAGGATGCTAGACCATTCGACTATGTAGGATACTTGGTAGAGGTCATAAACATGTCACTTGTTTCCATAAAAAAATGATAGTGATGCAATTAATTTCAAACAATATTCTTTGCTTATGCATATGATCTTGTATGAAGGAAAATCAATGGGGATGTGGGGAGAAGAACTGAAAATTAAGGACTTGGATGAGGAGGGAACATAAGGACAGTACAAATGTGGACTTCAATTTGGGATAGTAGATGCAAAAGGTCTCATTACTTATACTTTGAAGAATACTTTGTGAAGCCCCTATACAAATTGTTTGGCCATCATTGTGATTACAACTTGTCCTTGGAGATACAGGGATTCCTTAGACCTAAGGAGAAAAACCCAAAAGGAAAGGTAAACCACAATTGGGGAGACTGGTATACATATGAGGATTACACCATGGTAAGAGTATATGGGTTTGAGGCAACTCCATTCCTTCTACCTAGAACAGTTCCTGGCAAAATTGCATATTTAGAAATAGTGAGGCAATTAGAATATTCAAATTATATGCATCTTAAGAGTTATGGAAAGCAATCTCTTATGCCTTCAACTTTATGTTGTGGTGATTTTACTATTGTTTCTAAAAAGGGATATGATTGTATTGGCAGTAAATTAGATCATTACGATATGCCACAGGGAAAGAATAGAGAAAGATTTGATTATGAGCACTTTATTCACAGTGCCAAAATGACATAGAAGTTGAAAAGGTATGAGCATGAGTTCTTTGTAGATGATGTAATTAAAGACTTTGATGAATCTCAGGTAGCGATAAGAAAGGTTGCATATAACAGGGCAATGATGGTAGAGGCATGGAGGAAAAGCCATAATCCACTATATATAGAATCCTTTCATGAAATACAAGACCCTATGGAAAGAGTTGAGCAATTAATCTTACATGAAGAAGAATTTACTAAGGATATACCTCTCATAGCCTTCGAGAAAAGAAGAGAGGCTTGTTCTAGGAACCAAGCTAAAAATATAGTGCCTTTAAGTCATTCATCACCATAGCCCACTTTGAATGTTAGCTTCTCAGTAGAAACTCCCATTACAATTGAAGATGATATTGAAGAGGAAGATGAGGTTACAAAAGTAACTGATCCTACCATCCCACAATATGAATTACCACCAGAGAGGAGTATAGTCTCATTTGAAGCCTCAGATAAACTCCCCGATGATGTGAGACATTGTGCAAGTCAAGAGTTCATTTTAGATGATGCATTTGACCAAACCCAAAAGTTTAAGTCATTCATTTATGAATACACAGGGAAAATGATAAGAGAAAGAATGAAAGAAATTAGTCTTGAGCAAGAAGTTGATGCCCTAACATAATTACAAGAGGAAGTTAACAAAGAAATGGAGATTATCACTCTTGAAAGAGGGTGAGAACTATTATCGGAAGCTGGGGTTATGCTTCTCTTGGGATTGGACATCCGTTCAACCATAGTCTTTGATAGTTTCAGGAGGAGGGAAAATAAAACTCTACAACTGACGAATGAAGCTAGTGACAAGATTTATATTGGCTCAGGCTATAATCCAGATAATGCTACTTTACAGATTTGGGCTTTATACCCACTAGGGAAAAGGCCCACACTTATTGATAACCCCAATCAAGTCTTTGGCCATCTTTTAGTGCAGCGAGGGGGAGATACAAATCCTATTGAGACAACTGAATTGAATATGAATGTTGCTAAATTCACCAAAGCTCAAATTGAAAAATTGATAAGAGATAACAAGGGGCTTGCTTCTGAAAATGAGAGATTAAAACAAGAGGTGATTAAATACAGAGATAAGTTTCCTTCCTCTGGACTTTATTCTCCATTGGTAGACTGTGAAAGAAAGGTACTTGAAGCCATGTCTGAGACCACATACTGGAAGCAAAAGTATGAAATAATTTAGCAAAAATATGATGAATTAAGAAAGGAATTAAAGACTACTAAATTTGAAATGCCTCTAGACTTGATAAGGAATAGATTTGACAAGGTTCTCAAGAAAACTGATAAGATTTGGTTGATCCATATCAAGACATTTATATCCTACAAAGAACATAATAGATTACACAACAAAATGAAAGAAATAAAAGAACAAATAAAAGCCAAAGAGAATATTGGTGAACATGTGTTTCAAGAGTACAAAGAATTGATGAAGATGCATGACCATTTCCACACCATACTAACGCAAAAACTTAGTGATTTCAACTAGTCTTTGAGCACAAATTTACTAAATTTATTCAATAATGAAGGGGAGTTGAAGGAACAAGATGTATGGAAGAATGAAACTCAATATTTACCAGTGGCCCTTGATGAAATCAATGATGAAGAAAGAGTGATGGATAAAGCACATATACAATTGGAGTGGATTTTTTACTCTTGAATATGCCATGAAAGATATCATTAGCAATGTCGATACCTATGCTAAAATAGGATATATTGAGCACCTATCTAAAGTTAATTTGTTTATCTCTCAAAAAAAGTGAGAAGCAGGGGTCATTGAAGTCTCACAATTATTTGATGCCTTATCATGGGGGATGGACCTTGAACAGATCTTTAGTGACCATGGATACTTGATGGAGACTAATGGATTGTGGGGCATCACAGATTGTTGCAGACTTCTTAGTTTTTCTTGTTTATGTCTAATACAGTTGTTAGCATTTTAGTTAAGAAACAATGCAACTTTTTGTAAAGGCCTGAAGCTTGTAGCTTCTCATATATAAGGGAAACCAAGCCCAGATTGAAAAATATATTTAGATTAGGATCATCATTAGAGTAGCAGTAGTATTAGCATAAGTAGTTCATAGCAGAGAAGACTTCTAGTATACAATGTACCATCTTTTGAAGTAATATAAATGGAGAAGAATAATTAAACTGGCTCTCCAATTCTGGTGTCAATTGTTTGTTGAGTTAATTTATGAATATTATCTAGTTTTCTCCAAGGTTGACATTTCCTTGTTATTTAAATTGGTGTATCAAGTATATATTCAATTTATTAAGGGACATTTGTTGTTCTTGTGTGATTCAGTTAACTAGTTCCTTAAAGTAAGGATTAAATTCTCTTAATTAATCACAATAATCTAGAAAAGTTTATTTGGATCGATAAGAAGAACCTAATAATAGTATCCTTGCATGTTTATGCCAAACATAAACTTATAAAAGTGCCAAATAGTTTGAACTGTATCCAGAAATAGGACACATATATCATACAAATCTTGACACCATTAACCCAATAGAATTAGGCGCTGGTCATTACCCATTTCATTACAAAATTTCACAAAACCTTATTCATACATTCACATTTCAAATTTCAGCACTAGGAGTAGGAGTAACTATTATGTTTTCATCTATTCCACATTTCATGCCACTGTGGATAGATCCCTAAATTCAACTAAGTCACACAACTTTTAAAATCTACATCAGTTATCAAGGTTCACCCACCTAGGTTTAGCATAGCCTAAAGTGTAGGGATTCATCAACCACATAGGTTAAACTTCGTTCGTTAGCCCAAAAACATTGTAAGTCTAACCATAGAGCTCGACATCATCTTAGGATTTACAACCTGCATTTTTGAGTCCTAACAGAGTGCATCAACTTGGATTTGGTATGTTTTCTAAATGAATAGCTTCTTCATAAGTGAATGAAATGGATTTCTTTGCATGAATGAAAATATTTCTTAATAATGAATGAATAATATGGTTTTATGGCTGTCAAATATTCTTGAGTTTAAATGACATTAGATTGCAATATTTGAAGGATCAAAGTAATCAAGTGTAGGTCTACAGATGTAATTCTCTGTTGAGCTTGTCTGAAATCTTATTTAGTGAATCTCATTTGCGTTATAAGTACTATTGTTTAAAGTTTATGCCTTATGCTTATTATTTAATCCTCACTTTTTATATGGCACAAAATAAATGTCTTGGATATTTCATTTATAAGACACTAAGTTTCTAAAATAAGCATTAACAATGTTTACTTGTTTATGAAGCAAATCATTAAATGCATGACATGAGTTATCTCCAAAATTGAATATAGTTTTTTGCATATTTATCTCCATTGTGTTTCTATTACTTAATGTTTTATGAACTAAAGGTTGTAAATGCCACATTGCAATTGTTGTAGTTTTCAGACAAGATTGTGTTCTTAGTATTATGGTCTTCGTATTTCATTCATCCCGTGGGCTTGAATAGGATTGTCATCTTATACTAGGCGGAAGTCTCTTAGTTCATGTATATATGTATATATTCACTTATGGATCAATTCTTAATATGTAGTTAAGTTACTAGACATGTATATTTATGTTCATGTACCCCAGTAAAATAAGTTCACTTCATTTTAAATTGAATCATAAGATATGTAAGGCTTTATTGTATTGATAGAATAACGTAATTTAGGATTATATGCAATTAATAGCTATATATTATGTTTTAAATAAGAAATTTTTAATATAACAATAATAATATTTCCTAAGCATTGGGGATAATTTGTTGTTATAAAAAACCTTTTGTCTTTTCATTATTAAAAATCATATAAATTTTTATTATTGGTTTAAAATTCAAAGTTTCTATCTAGTAATGGGGTTTCTTGAATAGATATGTTATCGCTATTTTCTTATCATATTCTTACCATTAAGGGAAATCTAATATAATTAGTAGATTATCTTTGGTTAATCTCTCAAAAAGTTGGATGATATGTTGTGTTTAGTTAATTATCTTGGCAAGGGAATTACACTCTGCACATGTACGTAGGCAAGGTGAATCACTAATAAGCCCTTGAGGCATAAGTTAGTCCCTTAGGGTCCATCATAGTCAAATCTTCATCATTATTCCACTTATCCAAAGTAAATTATCACTTGTCATAGTCAAACTACATTGTCTCTACGTGTGTCACATAGGCAAGGCCATCATTGATGAGCCCTCAAGGCATAGGTCAATCCTCCTAGGGTCTTTCATAATAAACTTTTCATCACAATTTTAATTTCATAATAAAACTATCATTTATAAGGAATAAACATGTTGGACACAAACAAGATTCCTACACAGAACTGAGCTTAGCAAGTCATGAAATAACAAATAAAACTCCCAAAACTTGTTCTCAACTAGGTTGATCAATTTTCTACCAAAGTTACCTATCTTATCAAAAATCATTTATCTTCTAGGATGTTGCATTATTGAAACTAAACTAGGCATCTTACATGAAATGTATCACTCCTTAAAATAGACACAATCTTTTGAAAACATATCAAAATCAATGGACAAAATGGTCTAAATAGTTGTTGACTCATTTAGTCTAATTTAGTCTTATCTTATTTATCTTATGACATATTCCTAAGCTACTCGATGATATCCACAAGTTAGTAGAGCAGTGATGAGGGGTTATGATGTTTATTTTTGTTAATTTCTGCTTGTGGTTTGTCTTGGTAACATGACAAAGGAAACTAAGATCCTTGTGTGTGATTCAAATTTTATTTGGCATAATCAAAACATCATATGCAATTCAAAGGTCAACTAAGACCTTCTTGTAGCAGGGTTAACATGCTCTATGGTTATTTCCTCACATATTCCAACAAGGTTCTATTGTTGCTAATCTGAATCAGGGCACTCCTTGTCTGATGTGTTAGAATCTTTAACAAATAGATACTAACGCCACCAAGGTTTGTCTCAACTTGGTGTACACTATCCACTTGTCCATATATCATAATCTTTTGACAAATAGAAACAAAATCTGCCTTCACAATTCATGCTTAGGTGTGCATACATCCACTTGTCCCATAATAAAACACTCTATGATGATAACAACATGCATTGCTAAAAGCTAAAGTAATATCAATCAATACATCAATGGTGATTTGGATGAACAATCTATCTAATTGGTTCTTCACTTCTTACTAATTATTTCTTCATACTAACATTTCTTTTGTCAGTCCCACAATCATCTCAATGGCATGCTATGACACATAAAAACAAATATATGCGTTGCATCATCTTGTATCCATAGTCATGTTAGAACATCATATCTCATTTGCATATAGGTGATACATACTAATGTCACCAAGGTTTTTCTCAACTTGGTGTACACTATCCACTTGTCCATATATCATAATATTTTGGCAAACAAAAACAAAATCTGCCTTCACAATTCATGCTTAGGTGTGCATACATCCGCTTGTCCCATAATAAAACACTCTATGATGATAAAAGCATGCACTGCTAACATCTCAAGTAATATCAATCAATACATCAATGGTGATTTGGATGAACGATCTATCTAACCAGTTCTTCACTTCTTACTAATTATTTCTTCACACTAACATTGCTTTTTTCAATCTTGTAGTCATCTTGATGGTGTGCTATTACACACAAAAGCAAATATATGAGCTGCATCATCCTGCATCCATAATCATGTTAGAATATCATATCTCATGTGCATATAGGTCATACATACTATATAATAAAAATACAAAAAGATAGATAATTTTGCATCACATGTTAGAATCATCATCCATATAGCATCATATCATATATGGCATAACATGTCCTAAACATATCATTCCATCATGCATATAGATCATATAAGCATCATAAATCACATTATAGATCATAAACATTAGATATACATACATCATGGTATAACATGTGCATAAACATAACATCATAAATACATAAGCATCCTTCACATAGAAACATGCATATAGAATCATAACCCATCATATGATTGCCTCCAAAAAAGATGTAACTCATATATATATCCAAAAAATGTGTCATAATACAAAATCATGATATTGTCAAAAAAGTGGAGCTCGTAGGCTCGATAAAAAATATATAAGTCCATATACAAAAACAAGCCTAGCCTGTGCTGCCCCTGTCACTTGATGGTGACTCTCTTGAAGGTGGTGGTTGTCCTCTCTATGGCTTGACCCTGATGGTCATGATTGATCCCAGTGAGAATGGTTAGGTGACTGGTATGGAGATCTCCTTGGCTAGGACACTCCTCCATTGCTTTGTGATCTTTGGGAATGAGGCCTAATCTAGCTCTGCATGTAGTTGGGTGCCCTCTGTGATGGTGGCACGACATCCTCATATAAATCTCTATAATAGTATGCCTCATTGCTATCTCTATAGAAGGAATGTGCAAAATTTGCATTGGATCCATTGACAGTAGCAATAAAATCCAATGGTCGTTGCCCAACCCTTTGTGCTTTGATAACAACCATATCACACTCTATGATCAACTAAGCAACCTGTCCCTGCAACCCCTAGATCTATGCCAAAGTAGCCTAAAGTTGCACCTATATCACTTCCATATGAGGTTCTTGGGCCCTCTCCTCTACATCATCCTCCATAGCATCTAGGATGGCCTCCCTGATAGGCACATTCTCTAAGTCCTCCTCAATGGCTACCTCTCGGGTAGCCTCCTCCCTCTCTATCTCCTCCACCTCCACATCCATCTTGATATCCACATAAAAACCCATTTTCTACTCCCTCTGCACCTCCTCCTATTGAGGAGCAACATCCACCTGTACCTGCCCGACCTTGACCTCCTACTTTTCCTCTCTCTCCTCCCAGATAGGAGATAATCATCTTGGAATCTAAGGTGGAATCCCACCTCTACCATCCCTACCTCTATCACCCCTACCTCTATCTCCTCAACCTCCATCTCCTCTTCCACCATCCCCACCTCTACCTCCATCACCTCCTCTATCATCTCCATCTCCCCATCCTCCACCTTGACCTCCATCATCTCCTCTCCCATGTCCTCTCCCTCACAACCTACCCCAGGACCTCTGCCAAGCCTCTCTGCAGGAACAAGCCTATCAGGATTTATAAATGGTGTGGGTCTATGCTATGCCTACCATGTATTATAATCAACTATAGTCCTGATATCTACCAACTTCACCAAGGAACCCTATTATACCCTATTATACTGGTTGTAGCTGATGAAAATCATGAATCACAACCTATACACTGATCAATTTCCCCCACACAGCTACCTCCCAAGATGATCAAGCAAACTCTGCAACTTCGATAGGTACACCCTATCTCTCTCTAAACTATTTGAGAACTCACTCTGATAACTACTTCTCTATGATGTGCTGACTTTGCATAGTGTGACCAATCAAATAATGAGTCTTCTTGCAATAAGGAAGATGCTCTGTGTCATCCTCCCAAGGAGCACACAATCGATAAGGCCTCCAGATGAAATAATCAAGTCAATAACATGTCTCCAATAACCAACATCTCTAACATGAGTATGTGTGACTGCTCCATAAATATACACATATGGTAGCCCTGGTGGTAGGTCTCTCTCTACAAGTGGTATGAATACAACAATATGCTCCAATGCCCACACCATGAATAAAGTGGTACCATAACCGATCGACTGAGCGCCTCTGTAGGCGATATCATGCAACTGGAAATACAACATCACAAGCATGTAGGGACCCCAAGCATATACTGTGGCATGCTCCATAATACCTGCTAGTATCTTGCCTCATCTAATGAAGAATCCATTTCCTTGATGATCAAGAATGACAACACCTCCAATAACATTGCAGATGACGATGATGAGCCAATCATATCTACCTGCCAACGTGTCCCACCAGATCTCATAATCCTCTACACCTAGGAGGGCTACATCATTTATTTTAAAACATCTCTAAATAGTAGCAAGCCCATGGTCGAGATCATATACAATACACTCCCCATGGATCAGAAGTTGAAGAATACACTAGACATCCTCAAGAGTAGCAGTGGCCTCTGCAGTGGGTTAATGAAATGAACTCATCTTAGAGTACCATCTCTTTGCCAAAGTAGTCAACAATCCTCAGTTAGCCTGAATCACATGCATGAATGTGACATCATATAAACCCAAGGCATGCAGAACATCCCTCTCCTCATTATTTAGATGATCTCGCAATATGAATGAAGAAGGATGACTCTCTTGTGTATAAATAGGAGGAAATCTCAACTACACTCACAAGAAAAACACATTACGTCAATCAAGATGCTTAAAAAATCCTATTGGACCTTTTACACATTTTAAATTTTGAAAAAAATTGAGTAAATTTCATTCATAGTCAGATGCGGCTTACCAATGCGGCGTACAAGCTAAACACATGTGACACATTTTCAAACATATGCATCGTAAGAAAACACTTACAAGTTTCTATCCTACATATGCGGTGCACCATTACAGTTGTGGTGCACGGAATAGTTGTGAGCCACCTAACAAATGCGGCTCTGGAAAACACTTGCGACGCACTGAACACTTGTGATGCACTCGCTGATAGATGTGGCGAACACGATAACGCATGCAGTGCAAAAACTGCACCACATCTGTTTGGTCATTTTTGACCCCTAAAATCTAGAAATTGAAAAAAATTAAAGGCAAGGGTTACATATTGCATTTCCTGATCCCTTAGGCCACCAGAAGGTCTTGACTTGATAACCGTGATGTGAGGTGACTAAAACTGTGACATCTCTCTGGTGCTCCGTGACAAAATATCACCTCATAGCTCTAAAACTTCTAAAAGCAAAATGCCCAAATGACTATTTTGGACCACCTAGGGGCTATTTATAGACAAATTTGACCTAAGTAGACCCCTTTTATAATTGGGTGCATCAAATTTGAGCTTTAAAACACAAATATGGACTCCCCAAATATCCTAAAATTAAAATATTTTGCTACTAGTGCGATTACCACTATAAAATTAGATTGTTGGAACAATTTCCCAAAAAAATGATTTTTTTCAAAAATTTGCAAATTTTTCCTAGGGGACACCATCCTATCCCACCATCACCGGGGCATACCAAGGTAACTCTTGAACATGAATTATTATAGTTTCTTTGACACAACGCTATAAAAATGCATTATATCAAAGGGGGGAAAAATGTAGATACCTGAAATTATCCTAGTTTGCGAGTAACACCTTTTTACTAATTTTCACTCTTTTTCCCTAATGATTAAATAATACTTTATTACTTAATTATTATCAAATATCACAGTTTGCTATTAATTAAGTGACTTTACATTATTTAATTAATTCATTTTAATTCCTCCTTTCTAATTAATTAAATAAATCTTATTTATTTAATTATGTCCCAATTATCCTTATTCTTTCTAATTAATTAAATAAACCTTATTTATTTAATTATGTCACCAATTACACTTATTCTTCTATCTTAATTAAATAATAATTATTAATTGTTTAATTAAACATCAACACCCTTCTTAAATTAAATAATCGTTATTAATTATTTAATTAAACTACTTTCACAATTCTAGATTAAGTGATTAAATTAATTATTTAATTCTCCTATTTCATCTCAACATTATCCATTAATAAATAAACATTTTATTTATTAATTAATTTTTACTTGCATGTTCCTCTAATAATAATTAATTATATCAAGCATTATTCCCTCAAACTCAACTAACACTCTCTCCTAGTCGACTGGGATTGATTATCCACTTCATTGATCAATCAATTCACTTTACTCCCACTCACTTTGAGTCTTCGAATCAATGAATTTGGTTAACTAATTGTAAGAATTAGTTAACACTTCAGTCAATTCTTCATGCAACCAGTTAACTGGAATTTGTAGCCTGTTGCATTTAGTTAACTGGACAATCAATTCCTCTCAACAATCCTCAACCATTGATCTTCATCTTGCACCTCTTAATATGAATCGTTCATTTGAATCAACCATTTTTATAAAAGAAACCCTCATATCTCCTTGATGGCTAACCATGAAACTTTGGCATTTGCATTATTGCTATCATCACACACACTTGAACCTTAAGGAAAAAGGAGTGCATACCAATTTCTGAGAGAAAAAAGAAAACAAAGAAGTATAATGGAAGTAATCCACGACAACACGGTAAAGGTGAAGGTATCATTTATTTGAATCTAATTTCATCCATGTTGCACGTTTTCTATTTGATTAATTTGGATCATATTTGAGTATTGAATTGTAGATTGTGGTTGTTTGCTTTAATTCCTTATCTCCATTATGACTAATGCCGATTTTCCAAGTTACATTCCCAATCCACCAAATGTTTCAATTACCAATTCATGTATTTATAGCTCGAAAGGTATACTTGCAACTTTAATGCTATATTCTTCCAAAACTATTGTACTTTGTGCTTTCACTTTCTCCTCTCTACTGAACTCATCAACACTTGCTAAATTAAGTCATTGATCATCTAAGAACCCTTTAAACCGCCCTTTTTGTTGAGCATTATTTGATCCTAACCAAGTTTGATATTCTCCAAGAAAGGTACAAATATCTAAAACAACAAAAATAATGGGTTCACACTTAGAATTATTGATAATAGCCATTGATTTTGAACAGTCTCCTCTAAAGATGTACTTTGTAACAACTTCAACATTGGATACTCCAAGAATTGAATCAATATTTTTTTTGCACACTTTTCACAACTTTGGTGGTTAAAGATAGAAATTTACTCCTCCATGAGAAATTATCATTTTTCATTAACTATTTGTAATGCTTCCACTTGATAATAATCTCCTTTATTAATAATAAATCAACATTCAAATTTGCACATTTTATAGATACTTTTTTTTTACAACCAACAAGGTTCTAATAATAGCCCTTGGGGTATCCAATTTAAGTTTGAATTTATTTTCTCTATTGTCAGTGGTTCCATCAAGAAAACTAAATATTAAGTCTTCAAGTGTGGTGAAGTGATAACTTGGTGAATACATCCATTGTCCTTTAGTGCCCATGTTGGTCTCTCCTAAACCCATCATGTGCAAACTAGGAGTCTTCTTCTCATGATTATGAAATAACCCATCAACAAGCTCATCAATCTTGGGGAAAAGGAGTTTGAATTCTTCTTGGTAAACATCTATCTAATTAGTGTGTATCACCATCAATTTTTCTTCCTTCATGTTAGTGATTGTCAAAAAGGAAAACAGGCTGGAAATTGTGTGGCCCATTTTGGGAAACTCTCTATCATGTTGTAGAACATCCTATAAATCTATGAGATCTCATAAAGAGGATGTATTAGCATGTTAGTCCAAAAATATAAATCACCACATACCTTGCATTTTCTCACAGTCAAGCTTAACTATTTTTCCGCCCATGTATAAGGGATGGAAAAGATACAACTAATGGTGGGAGTAGCTCCATCAAAGACATAATCATCTGGATCCCACATGAATGCATGTGAATGACTTTGCAATTTAATAAAGGGATCCTTATACCCCAATCTATAGGGTATAGCCTTCATCTCTTTTTTTTTTTAGGGTTTTCATGATAAACTTGTAATTCCTCCCCATGAGGGTCAACCTTAGTTGAATCAATATTCACAATAACATGACTAATATCTTGAAAATGATTATTAATTGGTTCAATTTTAAATTCATTACAAATAATCATTACATGGTTCAATTAATTACATGCCTAAAAATTGGGTGATGCCTCTTGGAAACAACTTACAAATTTTGACACATATTCCTTCAACTCAAACTCTTCACACCCAAAAAATGCAGTCTTTTCCACCTTTCATCGATCTTTTGCTGGTACACACAATCATTAAAAATGAACTTGAGGAATCTTCACCTTCAACTTGCTTATAAGGTTCCTCTTGTTCTTGATCCATGATGTCTTGTAGCTTTGATTTTTCTTCCTGCTCCTCTATCACAACTTCTTTCTTGACATCCTCTTGTGATTCTGGCTCTAATGTACCCTTCATTATTTCAAGTTCCATCATCTCAAGCTCTTCTTTCAAGAATTATTGCTTTGGATCCCACTCATTAATCTCATCCCTAACAACTTCTTAATCTTCCTCTTTTTTTTCTCTTTCATCTTATGTTGTCATAATGTCCTCTTTTATCTATATTTATCCATTCAAGACATCTCAAATAATTATCAAAAGGAAGTAGATATTTGATTTCATTAGACATTCCTTGGTATTGGTCAAAGATTTTGGTAGCTTCAAATGGGTACCTTTCTTGATCCTTCTATATTTTTAACAATAGATTTTGATACAATCTATTTCTTCTTCCTTGGGTAAGAATTTAGCTTGAAACTTCATATTTTTTCTCCTAAATTCTTGGATCTCTTTGACTTAATATTTATATAGAATTTGACTCACAAGTTGAAAGACATATTGCTTTGATACCAATGTAATGACTCTAGGGTTTCTATCTTAGCCAAAATTAAAACTATTGATTTTAATTAATAACTCAAAATTAACATGAAAACAACTGTAATCATAGATAAATGCATAGTGAAGTTATAATATCAAAGAAGAACTGAAGTTTAGTTTTTGGGGTAAATTAGAAAATAATTTTGATTCAGATCTTATATATAATTTGAATTTTATGAACAATGAAGCACTTTATTTTCACAAACTCTTTCATTTCTAAGCTAGGATAAATGATTATATAACCAATTCACTAGTAGAGGTGAATGGCTAGGTTGTAATGTACCTTTTCCTAAATTGATGGTAATCGAGTTCCTTCCCAAATTGCTTGTGGGCTCAAATTTGTGATGAGATTTTTGTTGGGTATTTACAAGTGCGATTTTTTTCACCTATGTAAACTAGAACCCTTCTCCTTATAGTAATATATGGTGTTCAACATATTGAGTACCCACTATATAGATGTCTATAACTTTAGGAAGACCTAGAATCTCCTCACACTATCTCCTTGAATATTCTAAGGTGTGGAACCCTCAAATAACCTCTAATACACTTGTAGTGTTACTTTTGTCACTCTATCAAATAACTAGTGTAGATGTACACACCTCAAGAGTAGATTTGATGCTTAATAAGTTCCTATAATTGATGCAATTATTGAAGGATAATTCCTTACTTGTTCACTACACTTGGGAAGTGTTGGGAGGGTGATCTACATTTAATAATTCCAATAGGAAGTGTGTAGTCAGAAAAAAAGAAAATAAAAGACTAAACCAACGAGGTAGGTTTTCTGTCATGACCTTAGGGCACCTTGTATAAGGGTTTTCATCCCTTCTAGGGTTGTAAATCAATATCGAGTAGAAATGATTTGTTGTTGCAAAAGGATGATCTAAAATATTCCTCAAAATTGGAATTTATACCTATTTGTGGATGCTAGAAAGGACTAGGTTGGCCTAGGAGTAAACAAACCATATTGGCCCAAACCAGGTTGGCCAACCAATATTATTATTATTTTTTTCCAACTAGTATAATTATTATTTTGTTTTAAAAACTATATTATTTTTCTTAAAGAAAAAAATATATTTTTTGATTAGGGCATAAAAAATGGGTTTTGATGGGGCCCAAAACCTAGTACAAAGGAAAAAAAGCTGCACAAAAGATAAATCATAGACCAACAGTAGCTCCGCAGTAGTCATAAAAGATTAACAAGACTACACACGCTGCATCTTACAGACAATCAAGGGCCTAAGACCCTTAAACCAACTAGTTTTAAACTAGGACTAGAAACCCTAATAGTTACACAAAGAACATGCCTGCATGTGCCAGGCATCAGCAAACCAGCCACTCATGGAAGACACCAATGAGCCAAGAAAGATAATCATCACTAAAAGAGTAGAGAGCACACTGTTATGAACCGCCAATAAGACCAAGCAGCCCTCCTCAATAGGGGAAATTTGATCCACCACAGAAAACTGCAATAAATCAGCTTCCACTGGTATGAACTAAAAAATATATTGTTATTATTATTTTATTAAAAAATATTAATAATTATATTATTATTATTAACTACAATAAATCATCACTAAAAGAGAAGAGAACACATTGGTATGAACTGAAAAATATATTGTTATTATTATTTTATTAAAAAATATTAATAATTATATTACTATTTTATTAAAAAAATTTAATAATTATATTATTAAAATTTAATAATTTAATTTAATAACTCATGTAAACTCCTGAAATGTTGTACCCTTCTACGAAAACCCTACGTCATCCTTCCTCCCCTAGTGATGTATCCCTTTGCGATGGCGACGATGGTAGCTTCCTACATGGGGGCCTACAAATGCAAGGATCCTGTCGATAGAAATGTGTTGAGGTTCTTTGTTAGAAGGTTGGGTCTAGGGCTATCCATGGTATTCCTGATGGGCACGACTAGACTGTTTTAAGGCATTGGAGAAGGATATTGTTCCTTGATGCTAAGAGTGAATGGGTTGATCAAGTGTGTGCAGATGGTGCCCATTTCTCATCCACCTGACCTGTTGCAGGGAGTCATAGACATGATTTATCCTTTCTTAGTACTCCTCGAGTGATTCACCCCATTTGCTGCTCTGACACCAACCCCACCATGGTTTTTGGTAAGGAAATAATGAGTGAGGTGGTAGAAAATGAGGCTTTCTTCTCTAATAAGGGGTTGATTGGGTGGTTCAGAGGTTTTTGGCCAAGCCTTTCCAAACTCCACAACTAGATCTATGAGATATGGAAACCAATTTTGGAGGGTGATCTCTAGATTTACCCTTGTGCACAGGGGTTCTTCATGGTGGTATTTGGTGATCTTCAGGATCATCAAAAAGTTATTTGTAGCTACCTTTGGAGTTGTGAGGAACATGTTCTTATGCTGGACCCGTGGTATCCTACATTCAATCCTACCTCTGAATCATTTACTACCATCCTGATCTGGGTAAGATTACCAAATGTTCCGCTGCAATTTTGGTTTGAATCTTGTTTTGAAGCTTTAGGTATTTTGTTAGGGAATTTCCTGGGTGTTGATGAGGGTTCTACAAACTACCTTCATACTACATATGCTCGCATCTTAGTAGAGATTGACAGCACAAAAGACTTGCCAATAGATTTACATCTTAAAACTACAGATGAGAGTTGAGCACAAATGGTGGACTATGAGGGTTTACCTTTGCAGTGTTGAAGATGTTTCCAGACTGGTCACATTGTAGCAAATTGCTTCAAGAGAAAGAATGAAGGTCAGGCCACATGGTGGAGAGATGCAACCATACACCATTATTTAGTAGAAAAAGGTGTTTCCAACCCTTGCTAGGATGTTAAAGTCATTGTTGCCCATACAACCATAGATGGTTTTGGGGGTTCAAAGAACCCTTTGTCTCCCACACCCCTAGAGATGTGAGTGACTCATTACTTTTGAGGGAAGATAGTGATAAAGCCTCCATAGATTGTAAACAAAATGTAGAATCTAAAGCCCAAACAGAAAAATCAGACATCATGGTTGCATAAGGGGAATGCTCATCCCAAAAAGATAAATAAGTTTCCATGAAAGGTGGCAATGAAGTTGGAGAGTGGTCTATTGTGAGAAGGAAAAGGAAGAAAAATAGAGGAACACTCAACATGCTTCTTTGCTCCCATAGTAAAAATGACCCCCAAACCAAAGGTGGAGGTAAATCATAGATGGTATGATACTCTTAGGACTATTGTTCTTTCCATTATTCAACCCGTTTACGAATTTTTCTTTTGAATATGTGGGGATGAGGTCCCCCTTGTGATCTCACCTAGCACGGGCCAGGCTAAATTTCCCACACTAATTAAAAGAGTGTGGCCCTTCATAGACACTTTTACCGAGAATTTTTTTTATTAAAATAATAATAATTATATTATTAAAATAAAATTATTATTATATTATTATTTTATCAAAATAATAATCACAGCTGTGCTCAATTCATGGGATAACCCCTACAGAACTTGTCCATTTCGTAACTCATGAACTCTAAGCACACAAAATGAGATCAATTGCATTGGTCCTCGTGTATGGTCCCCTAGTCTTGAAAAGTCATTCTAAGCGTTCTCCCTTTTTATTTTGTCGAATTTTACCTTTTCCAGTACAAGTTGTGAAGACTCAGTTTTCGAGAGTTAGAAATTTTTTAGCACTTGCAGGAGTGCTAAATTTTATAGCCCCTGCAAGTCAAAATGCAAAAAATTAAAAAGTTGTAGGAGCTCAAAAATTCAGTGCCCTTTCATACTGTCTTGTGCCTTAGCCATTTTTTGGCAACTGTAGTGTCGGGGAATTTTTGATACTTTTCAATTCAATTGTAGTGTCGGGGAATTTTTGAGACTGTGCAATTGTAGTGTTGGGGAATTATTGAGACTCTGTAATTCAATTGCAGTGTCGGGGAATTTTTGAGATTGTGCAACTACAGTGTTAGGATTTTTCTCCACCTTTGCATCTCAAACCATTAAGTCACATGCAGTAGCTTAGAAATTCAACACCTCTACATCTAAAGTGGAATACCCCATGTAATAGCTCAAAATTTCTCCACCTTTACATCCAACATGTAGTATCTTAGAATTTTTGAGCCATTACATCTAAAGTGTAATATCCCATGCAAGAGTTCAGTTTTTCTCCACCTTTGCATCTAAATTTCCAAAGCATATGCAATCGCTCAAAATTTTCCCACTAGTGCATAAAACCCTATTTTTTCTCTAACACTGGAAAATATGAAATTTTTGTAGTTACTCTTGCATGCCATTTTGATCTTTTGTGTTCAGATTCTTGAGTAGTTTTGATTTATTTCTTTCCTATCACCGAGCAAGAAAGCCATGAAATGCAACTAGAAAGTTCTTCCCACTAAATTAGTTGTCCAGGAATATACATCCATGGTTTAGAAGGAATTTAAAGATGAAGCTTTCTTAGTAGCTTCAATAGACAAAATGATGGATATTTAGCTAACTTTGGATAATTTGAAAGTTGTTCTTGAAAGGCACCAAAAAGTGTGCAACACTATCAAGGCCTCAATCACATGAGTTCTTGCCATCTCCAGACATGCCATAGGTCCCAATGATAAAGAAGTTCAACCAATCCCGAAGAAATATGTAAACTACTTGGAGAAGGATGGTGGAGAAAATTGAACGTGCCTTGATTTTCACTTAGTTTATTTTTTAGTATCTTTCATGCTTTTTTTATTTAGTTCAAGCCAATTTACATGTCTTTTTAAGAATTGTAAATACATGTAGAAATAGAGAAGCCCACCAATAATTTTGGACTCCAATGTTGAATAAGTCAAAGTAGTTATTTCTTTCCTAGATTAGCTCTTTTTCTCTCATCTATAAATATGAGAGAGCTAATTTGTAATTATTACCTTTAATCTTATGCAACAAAGTGTTGCCCAAATTGTGACTCAACTTTGAAACTTTGTGTTCAAATTGCAAGATCAAATTTAGTTAGTAAAAGGAGGCAAATTTTGATTTCGACCTTTGTTTTGAATCAAGTTTGTATGAGTGAGAATATTCTTATGTCTTTCTTGCTGATTTCTATTATTGTTAATTGGATAAGTGGTGATTCATTCTTATGATTGGAAGGACATTCAAGATGGTTTATATAATTTTTTTGTTATATTGATTACTTGGAATTGTGTGATGCAATTGTTTCTTGGTGAAAGATTATCAAGAATTTGTGATTGGAATTCCTCACTGTGTATGGATCTATTGGTGAAGTGGGTTGATAAACTTTATGCTACAACGTGCATCATTTGTTATTACAGAATTATCATAGAAGGCCACAAGAATACTTTGAGATTTGGTGTGTCTTTTGGTTACTCATAATATAATTATACTGGTACTGTTTGATTCCTCTTATGTTTAATCAAGAATATTGTTGATTATTGCTTAGGTAGATATTTAGAGGTGAAAAGCATTGCAAAATATTACCATGGAACATTGTAAACGTATTTTCTGAAAGAAGAGAAAATGATGAATGTAACACACCCCCCACATGATTAAAGCTAGTGTAAATACTTTTAGTTTAGCATAGTTTACTTTTGTTCCAATGAGCAGTAAGAAGGGAGCCTTCCCTTTCAGAGAGGAGAGAACATTCTCATCATAGTTGTGGTTGAAATCCCAATTTTGTAATTTGTAAAGGAATTACAAAATATTCACCAATAGTTTTTTGGCGACTCTGCTGGGGATATGAGCACACAACCAAAGCCTCATGCTTTTGGTTGAAGTAGACAAGTATTCTAGTGTCTTATTGCAAGTTTGTAAGTATCTTTTAGTTGCTAATTTTTGTTTTGTTTCAAAGATTGCACTCTGGCATATAGAAGATATACTCACAATCAAAGGGCACAAAGTCAAGCTGATCCTTTTTTGATTTGTTATAATGCCATAATAGTATTCCTTCTCCTTCCCAGGCAAGGTCACTATTACAATGTACAGTAAATTATCCACCTCAAGGAATTAGATCATCGCTTCCAAGTGAATCTTTTAATTTTCTAAGGACTTTATCCATCACACCAGTTCAAGCGACTATTGTTCAAGGTGGTATGACAACTCAACCACCACTAGGTCGGTCCTTGTGGTAATGCTTTTGGCCCTTTAAAGTTGGCTGCCCCTTTACATGAACTTCCTTGTGTTTCACGTAAGAACACCCCCAAATTCTATGGTGATGGTAAGCAACCCCCTGATGAACATATTACTGCTTTTTATATTATATGTGGTGTTCTTGGTGTTGAACATGAGGACATTTTTGTAAGGTTATTCATTGAGACCTTACAAGGAGTAGTAGCGAAATGGTTTTACACTCTTGCTCCTGGTACTGTTAGAAATTGGGCTACTCTCCATACCAAGTTTGAAAAACATTTCAAGCTTGCAAAAGATGCACATACCTTGTTGGCACAACTTACTACTATGAGAAAAGAAGCACACAAACCCATGCGTGAGTTCATGGCCAAATTCAATAAGTTGGTAACAAGGATTCCAACTGAGGCTACACCAATGAATCATGATCTCAAATGTTTCTTCATTAACACAAACTACTAGAGGTAAGTTTCTTGTTGCGGAGGGCAGTTCCAACTGATCTTAAAGTAGCTCAACAGTTGGCTACTAGCTTCGAAGATGAATTGACTTTTGTTAGTAAAATAATAAAAGAATCAAACAAAAATAAAGGACAAGCATCTTCATCTTCATCTACCAATACAAGAACCAATCCTATGGTGCATAAACTAGCAAATGAATTGCTAGCATTGAGGAAACAGGTTTCTCAAGGTCCATCTAATCCTCCATACAAGGATGTTCCAAGGAGAACCTTTCCAAATTCTTCCAACTATTCTAGTAATATTGCTAGAAACCAAAATAGACTTCCTGCACCGCAAGGAAGACTTGCTCTTGAAGCTCCACCCACAATTGCAGCCGTGGGTTATTATGAAGCTAAGCAAGATGATTATACACAATCAAAATATTCTAATGAAGAAAATGCCGATTAATTCTAGAAGGAAGCAAATCCGGCTGGCGACTCAAATATGTCATAACCCAATTTTTATTGCATTTAAATTATAATATGATAAATTGAATTATTGAGGAAATTCAATATGTTGAATGAAAAATTTGATATTTTTGAAATGTTTGAAAGAAGCTGACTGTATTTTTACCATGTGATCTTTTGAACTATCTTATACTTTATCATGATTGAACATTACTGATAAACTGTGTAAGTGCAAGTGTGTGCAAATGTAGGAAAATAGGTTGAGGTAGGATCATTTAGCTGGATTGAGCAGTAAGCTTGATGAAATCTGGGTGTACATACCAAAAAATGACATGATGTCTGTATTTGAAATTTCATATAGGAGATTATATTGATCTAATTCAAAATGATTCAATGATTGAAAAAAAGTAGGCTTGGGGAATGATATACATGTGATTTCTTATTTAATTGTCTATTTTGATCTCATGTTTTCAAAAATTTAAAAGAAAACGATAGCATGGTTAAACACATATATGTATATATGTATTTAAAAAGGCTTACTTATAGGATAAGAAAACAACTTCATTTAGAAGCCATTAATTGAGTAAATAAAAGTCCATTCTTATTTAAATAGTGATATATATATATATATATTTATATTCCTTATAAATGAATATGAAAATTGAATTTAATAGACATTATTGTTGATTTCAAAAAAAATATCTAAAAGGAGATAATATGGGAAGAGTGGTCTGCCAACTTATTGAAGGCAAGATATTCGAATGTATAAGTGGGCAGCTAGTTAATGGAAATTATGATATGAAACAACCCCTTTAGTGGAGTGCACAGGAAAAGGAGGCAAGTTACCATTTGGTAACATAGAATCAAAAGCCACAATTGGAGGAGATCGGGCTGGGATGATGAGTATTGAGGGACAAAGGCATGAAAAATCTGAGGGAAAATCCACAAAATCAAAGGTAAACAGTGGTTTTGTTTTGTAAATGCTTGAATTTCTAGTATAGCTTATTCAAAAGCTTGTATGATTTTTTTATTTTGTTGATTCCATTTGAATCGATGTAAAACCGTTTGATGATCTTCTATATGAAAATCCGTTCAAATGATTTTGTTATATCTTTTGTTATGTGCAAAGGTCATGTCAGCCATTCCATGAAAACTGATTATTTTATATTCTGCAAGTTATATGTTGTCACCACTATTCATTTATCTCTTGCATGTGTTAATCCTTAGCCATTCACATGGCTAATTGGGTGAAACCGGTAGCCTGAGATTTGGAAAGTAATGATTCTTAAATCATTTATCACTCCCTCTAAGGGAGGTAACAATCCTCCATTGTAATCTTTCATGTTATACCATCCACTATGTGACAAAACCTTATGGTATGCCACACCATATGGGTGTGAGAACCATTGTAACCATTCTTGGAATGATGGACATCATCGTTTTCAACCTTGTCGCCTCATTCACAGAGAATGATGGCAAAGCATTATGTCATTCCATTTTTATCAAATGTTATTATTCCATGTCTCTATGTTATTATTCCATGTCGCCTCGTCTATGGAGGATGATGGTAGAATGATGTATCGTTCCATCCTTATGCTTGCATGTTAAGTATGTATTATCATTCTCTATGAATGATACTCAGATCATCCCTTAGAATGAATGCAACCAAGCCGAGAGTCGACATACATAGGCTTCGGCCTTGGTGTTGTTAAATAATAAGTAATAGTCAATCAAGTATTGGTCATTCCATAGAACGAAAGTGGCATAAATATGTTTATAACAATGAATGTAGGTTCTTCAAACCCCAAGCAATAATAAAATTGTTCTAGTTTATGTGTAAATTATTATTTTTAAAACGACAAGCATGTAGTTCAATTTCTTTTACCTTACATAAAATGATATCAGTATCGTTTAGCCCCCTTTATATATATTTATATATGTATGTTCTCAGAATGATAGAGCTTTAAATGAAAGCTAAGAATGATAGTTATTTCATTTTAGATCCTTGACCATGAATGCACTTGAATAACTATGGGTCCCTAGATGAGACTCGAATAAATGAAATACTGGATAACATAAAACTGAAACCTGCAAAATTTTGTAAATAGCGTGGTTATGTTACAAAAAATGTACCATCATGAAGTAACTATTTAAATAGAACTATCCTTCTACTTTCTTTGAAAAGGAAATTTTACTCTGAGTTGTATAACTATCAAATGATATGAATGAAAGAAAATCTGTTGTAATGGTTAGTCATTTTAGAATGTATGCATAAAATTATTAACTATAGTTGGCACATATGTGTATGCACATAGAATTCATCTATGTACATACACATACTTGTGGCATACCTTCTTTTGTTACTTATTTAATTCATTTTCTTCTATAATGAGTAATGAATTACGTTAAATATGAAGTGGTAGAATACATTGAATGTAGTCATCTGGCAAGTGTATGAAATAAATGGATAATGTATTTAATAGATCCACTTGAATTATCTTTCTAAATTTAATTAAGTTGAGGAATTAAGTAGACTAAATTACTTTTCCATTGAAATATGTTCAAGAATATTCTCTTTGTTTAGTAGAAAACCAACACCTAAGTAGACTAGAGCACCTTAGGCTAGATGCTGCTAGAGGGTAGATAGTTGCTAAGGAATATACTTGTGATGTTGAAAGTTACCTTCTAGGACGAGTGCCAAAATGGAGTATAGAGGGTATGGGTTTTGCTTTATCCAAAATATATCTTTTGTTTTTGCAACTAAATTTTAATGCTTGGATAAACAATTATCCCATTATGTATGTATGGACTTATATGTGATAACACTCTCTACCATTCCTAGCATAGATCTTGTATTTTTCTAATCATAGATAGAGATGCATGTTGATGTTTGGGCATGCACCAGATTCCACCTTGTAGATTATTCTCTTGCTAAACTTTCCATGCAGGGTTGGGAAATTGTTCGTGTAGGAAGAATTTTGAGGAAGCGTAAGCTTTGTGGTTGGGTGGTAAAGCGCTTCAGCCATGTTCTCATCCACCAATGGAGGTGAGCGTCAAAAGGAAACCTTGGATGTTTTCTAGTTATCAAAGGAATATGATGTAACCTTAATGTAAAATTTGTATATTGTATTGACTATGTGGCCAATGAGCCAAGTCAACTTGGATATTATAATTTTGGAAATGAATATATATTATGATTCATATTTTAATTAGACATGTGTTGCTACAATTGAAAATAGCTGCTTAAGTTATGTCTTTTTAAAATTTAATATTCATAATGTCATTTACAATTAATATTTAAGTAATAATAAGAATGGGTTATTACATTTGGTATCAGAGCTTAGGGTTCAACTCTAGGCCTTTTGAGTCCACAACGACCATGACTAGGGGATAGTTGACACTTTGACCAAATTTGAGTTGTCCTAAGGATTGATCAAACCTGGATTGAATGTAGGTATGAAAAGGTCTAAGTGAGGAAGAAAGAAAGGGAAGACAGTTAGGATCTCGAACAAGAAATCCGTAGTTGAAGAAAACACCAAGACCGAGGTTTGACCTGAGATTCTCGATGATGAGACTCTTGCTCAAGCCCTCACTCGATTTAAGCTGGAGAGGGGCAAGAAGATTGAGGAGTCAAAGCAAACTCCTAAGATTAAGAAACTTTATATAATTAGAGATTGGCCTCTAAGGTGCAGACCAAACACACACTTACTAAATATGGAGGAAAAGGAGAGCTTGTGTGCTCAACCCTCTTCTTTTGAGAAAATTGATGTAAATTTTGACGAGGACCCAAAGGAGTGTCCTCTCTCTGAGATTGAGAATTGACTAATATAAAAAAGAATCTTTTGTAAATAAGGGCCTATGTGACCCACACTCAATATAAATAAAGAAAGGTGTTATTTTTGGTGTGTTCAAGTGTAGAACTAATAAAAAACATGTTTTACTGTGCATGAATGTGTATGTATTCAATGAATGAGTGATATATACATGTGCATGTAGTGTTATGTGGATAAGAATTTTTACTCATAGAACCCAGTGTTAAGTTACGGTAGATGTGAAATGTAATGCAAGTCAGGTGTGAGTCAGCATGGTGACCACCAGACAAGAAACAAGCGGTAGTGGGTTAGACAATGGACCAAACAAAAGGCTGGATCATATTCTAGAAATTTTGAATAGGCAAGAGGCTCGTATGGACCACATAGAACATGAGGTCTGAGTGGTACATGAGGACTGGATTCCCATAAATGCGGAAGTCAATTAGGGAGAAGGCGGTCTAGGAGAAGGCCCTCGAGGTTGACTTGAGGAAGAACTAGGAAAGGCTCTCAAAAGAGTAGCACCACCTAAGTTTGATGGTAAAGCCATTGGAGCAGGAGTTGAGGCATGGATCATTGAGATGGAGAAATATTTTGGACTTCATAACCTATCCGATCAGACTAAATTGACATGGGCTACGTATCAACTTTTCAGAGAAGCAACTACTTGGTGGGACAATAAAAAGACTGAGAGAAATCTTTAGCTTGGTGAGATTACATGGGAACTCTTCCTCCAAGATTTTAGGAAGAGATGGTTATCACAACTCTTTTTTGAAAAGAAGGTGATAGAATTCCAAGACCTAACTTAGGGAAGCATGATTGTGACCCAATATTTGGAAAAGTTCACCAATCTACTGAAGTGTGTGCCCCAGTATCAAGGAGACAAACATTTTTGTATTAGAAAGTTCATATTGGGACTTAGACACCACATTGGAGAAAAAGTGGACATGCATGATCCTCTCACCATGAACGAAGTCTTCCTGAAGGCCACCAAATAGGAGCAGAAATTGTAGTAGTTATCCAACTACCATAATAATTCAAATCCTAAGTCACGGTTTGGGAACAAGAAGTTTCAAAAAGGAGACAAGAACCATCAGATCCGTAATCTCAAGAGGGGAAGTGAGTCATAGGAGAAAGGTGAAGATGGAAATAGTGGAAAGAGCAAGAAGGAAAATAACAAAAAAATCAAAGATGACCAAAAGTAGAATGGCTTTAGAAAGGACAAGTCAGGAGGTTGCAACAGGCCTCGTGACAGGTGCTATACTTGTGGAGGTGATCTTTATGCCTCTAATTTTCCACAACGGTCAAAGTTGCAAAGGGAAGGAAACTATCAATAGCCTCAACATCATCAGATCCATGCTGTAGTTGATAACAAGTAGGCAGAGTACCAGGCTTCCCCAATACAGTTGATGGGTAAGCTCTATGACTGAACTGTCTCTATTTTAATTGATACTGGAGCTACTAAATGTTTCATAGACCCTAAAGTAATATCTAAGATACCTATTAGACCTAGATACATGACAAACTCATGGAAAGTCCAGTATGGAAATCGAGTAGAGCAGAGGGTAGACACCTGTCTCTTTTGCAATGAGTTAGAGCTTCCAATCTTCTAGACCTAGGTCAACCTATGTGTGGCACCCTTGGGCTCCTATGATGTAATTTTGGGGATAAATTGGTTAATCAAGCATAAGTCTATAACGAACTATAAGGATAAGGTAGTTAGTTGTTTGGATGATTATGGGAACCTAGTCGAGATCTGTGGGATGCAAAGACCCTTAGAACTTAAACAAATCTCTGCTATGCAGCTCAAAAGGGCTCATCGGAAGGGATGTGCTATTTATGCTGTGCATATCAGTAACCTTGACAACAAGGAATCGTATCTAGATGACTACCCTCTTCTTAAGGAATTTTGAGATGTATTCCCTGACGAACTCATGGGGTTACCTTTGAAATGAGAATTTGACTTCTCTATTGACCTGGTACTGGGAGCTAAGCCTCAATCCAAACCATCATATCAGATGACCACCACCGAAATCTATGAGTTGAAGGCCTAGTTAATGGAGTTGTTGAACAAAGGGCTCATAAGACCTAGTGTGTCTCCTTGGGGAGCACTAGTTATCTTCCTGAAGAAGAAGGATGGAACCTTGCATCTGTGTATAGACTATCAGATGTTGAACAAGGCAACCATCAAGAATCAATATCCACTTCCAAGGATCGATGAATTGTTCGACCAAATGAAGGGAGCAACAATGTTCTCCAAAATCGATCTCAGGTCGAGAATAAAGGAAGAAGATATTTCAAAGACTACCTTTCGAACTCGATATGGAAATTACAAGTTCACTGTGGTACCTTTTGGTTTGACCAATGCACTTGCAACTTTCATGAATCTCATGAATAGTGTGTTTAGAGATTGTTTGGATGATTTTTTTTTATTTTCATAGATGACATCCTAGTTTACTCAAAGTCTATTAAAGAGCATGGTAGGAACTTGCAGATAGTTTTAGAGTGGTTGAGAGAAGAAACTCTTTGGTAAGCTATCCAAGTGATCATTTTATCAAGATAGGGTGCACTATCCAGGCCATATTATTTCAGTCGAGGGAGTCACTATAGACCCTAGGAAGATCAAGGTGATCATGAAATGGATAGTGCCTTAGAATGTATTAGAAGTTTGTAGCTTCATGGGTCTTGTAAGATACTATAGAAAGTTTGTGCAAGGGTTCTCCTAGATTTCATCTCCAATCACGTAACTCCAAAGAAAAGGAACATATTTTGAATGGACCGAGAAGTGTGAGAAAGCATTCCAACTAATGAAGGAAAGGCTTACGATGGTACCAGTGCTGACCATCCCTGATCCTAATGGAAGATTCACTGTAATCACAAATGCTTCAAGAGAGGGAGTGGGAGCAATACTAATGCAGGATGGACAAGTGGTAGCGTATGAATTAAGGAAGCCTAAATAACATGAGGTGAATTACGTGTTGCATGACTTAGAGTTGGTTGCAGTAGTTCATGCCTTGCAGATGTGGAGACATTATCTCTTGGGAAAGCCATTTGAGCTCAAGACAAACCATTTGGGATTGAGATACATTTTTACTCAACCAAACCTTAATGCACGACAAAGAAGGTGGTTGGAATTCCTTAGTGAGTATGACTTCGAAATTGAGTATATAAAGGGGAAAGAGAATAGAGTAGTTGATGCTCTTAGTAGACGAAGACATCTGGCAGCCATGATCTTGATAAGGTCTAATCTAAGACAATAGGTGACACAACATTTGCAAGGGGATGAGCACTACGAAAGAGTGAAGAGTGCCCTAGCAGAGAGTCCATCAGATCATTAGTTTGATGGGTATGAGATCGAACTAGATGAAATTTTGAGATACCAGAGAAGGATGCAAATTCTAGATTCTAAAGATTTGAGGAAGTTGGTTCTAGAAGAGGTTCATAATGCACCTTATTTAGGACACCTCAGAGTCTCCAGAATGATCACAAAATTGAAAACTTTGCACTTTTGGCCTAAACTCAAGAAGGATGTAGTGGATTACATAGCCAAATGATTAGAGTGTTAGCGAGTCAATGCTGAAATGCACATCCAGTAGGGCTATTGTATCCTCACAACATACTTGAGTATAAATGGTAGGTGATCAGTATGGACTTTGTATAGGGGTTACCTTTGAGCAAGAATCGACATGATGTTATCTTGGTTGTGATCAATAAGTTGACTAAGGTGGTGCACTTCATTTTGGGAAACCTTAAGGATGGATTGTTGACCCTAGCCAAGAAATTTGTTCAAGAGATCTTTCACTTACATGGAGTGCCAAAGACTATAATAGCTGATAGATATACCCAAATGACCTCGAGATATTGGATGACCCTAAATGCTGTTGGGAAAATGTGTCTCAACCTTGCAATTATATAATGGTTATTGTTGATAGGATATATATATATATATTGTGTGTGGGAAATGTTATTATCAAAATAAGATAACAAAAACACACCAATGCAACATTAAACTAAAGAAAGCTAAATAGAATGAAATCAAAGAAATCAAACAAAGCTTCTTCAGAATCATTCCATTGTCCTCTATCTCCAGTGATTTGCTTGAAGCTACTGCTCTCAGATTGTGTAAGCAAAGCTTCTCAGAATGGCAACCTACAGAACGAGTATGCAAAGAGAGAGAATACTTCTCTATCCTATATGCTGGTGGAGTGAAATGTTTGGTTTGTGGATATGCACAGGGGCTGTGGATTATGAATGCTTTTGAAGCTATGATATGAGGATGATAGGCCATGATATGAATTGCTAATATGATAAGCTATGCTATGCTATGATTCTAGAGGCTATGGATGCTGGAAGGCTGATTGACTATAGTTTTCCTATATGCAAGTGTATCTATGGAAATTTAGATGGGTTAGCTTATTAATCAATAAACATTAAAAATCCAAAGAAGCTATCAAGAATAATGGAAAATCACAACAAAGAACGATTATACCTTCCTTTCCTTCCATGCTTCATCTTCATAGCACCTTCTTGCTTGCTGGATGATATTGTGCCCTCAGATTCGTTGTGCGAGCAATCTGCAAATGTCTAAGACCTACAACAAGCTTTGAAGGATTTATGCAATGTCTAAATGCCTATGACTATGACAATGTATATGAAAATAATGACTACTAATGCCAAATGACTATAATGACTATTAAATTAAAAATGAAGTTGTCCGATCTCGAAATTATGAGCAAAATTGTCTTTTATAGAAAACATAATTTTGAGCGGACGGATGAGATTGAATTCTAAGAAAGACCTAGAACGAGAGGTCCAGATTAAATCTGAGAATCCCTAATTAGGGTTAGGAAAAATTCATTAATCGAACGGTCAAAATAATATCTCAGATAATTGGATCGACGGTGCAGAATAAATGAGACAAATTAATTAAAGACAAAGATTTTCAAAATTGAGAAGATAAAGACTGAACTGAAGATCAGATTTGGAAAATCAAGAATCTGCCTGATTACTTGATTTTTGGAAGATTAGTTACTAATTTGAATTAAATTAATTCAAATTATGGATTTTATGAGACAATAAATAATCTTTTTCAGATTATTTACCAAAATTGACTGAAAGTTAAGATTGTGATGACATTTTAAATAATTGATTTATTTAAAATGAGAGGAATATTAATTTGGCAATTAAATAATTAAATTTAATTATTTAATTTAGCAGATAAGATTAATTAATTAAATAAATTAATCAATTCATTTAATTAAGACAATTAGTGACATATTAAATAAATAAATAAAAACTTATTTATTTAATAATCAGGAAGAAATAAATGACGAAGGGAAATTAAATAAATTAAGAGATTTATTTAATTAAGGGAAGACTCAGACAATTAATGACGTATTTAATAAATAAACAAAATTTATTTATTTAATAATCATGAAGAATTAAGGACATGAATTAATTAAACAATTATAAATTATTTAATTAATAGTCGAATGTGGACCAAGGACATAATTAAATGTCATAATTATGCTAGGACGAAAGTGGTAAAATGAAGCTTGTAGGCCTAGGTCATTTTTAGGTGTCTACATTTTGCCCCTCTTTGTCATAATGTAGCATGTCGCATTGTGACAAAGAAAACAAGTAAAAAATATGCCTCAGTGCAAAATACGATGAAGAAGAATGACGAGGAGGGTAGCGGTATGCCCCCTCGAGAGGATAGACGGGTTCGAAGAACATGGGTGTGCTTCTCAAAATTGATGAGAAGACTTAGAATATGAAGAGACAAAGAAATGTTAGTGCAAAAGATATGGATGATGATATGGATGCAATGCCTATATGGGACGAGAGAGAGAAGATGACAAGACTAAAGAAGATGCATGTTAGTTCCTAGACTAAATCCTTCAAAACCTTACCGTAGGACTTTAATATTTATTGCTCTTAATCATCATTGGGCCAGTTGTTGTGATGGCTAACAAACACCATGATATGACATAGATCAAGGTGTACAAGGTCATACCATCACATAAGAAAAGTAGTCACAAACAAGGATGATCATGACTCATACCATGAACGTTATTTCCCCAGTCTTTGTCATAATCAACCACAAGCAGAAAAAGACAAAAAAGACAAGTCATGAAACGTCGTTGCTCCTCTAAATCCTGTTGCCAGGACATCCTTGAGGAACTAGCAACATGACTGTCTAAAAGAAATAAAATAAAGCTATTACCATGATATGTCGTTGTTTTTCTAAATCCTTTTGTCAGGATCTCGTTGAGAAGCTAGTAACATGAGTGTCAAAAGACTTGACAAATGTCATGATACGTTGCTGCTTCTCTAAATCCTTGTGTTAGGATCTCACTGAAAAACTAATAACATGATAAAAAGCCAAAAACAAATGCCAAGTGTTTGCCAAGTGTGTCTAGATGTCGAGTGCATTGATGTGCCAATGTAAATTTAAATGATGCCAAGATGACAAATGCCGAAGGTTGCCATATTCAGGAAGGACACATCCTGAATAATGTCGATGTCTAGGAAGGACACATCCTAAAACACCAATGCCAAAGTTTTGTTCTTCAGAAGGACACATCTGAAAGAACGTTGTTATCGAGAGGAATGATCCGTAAGTGTCAGAAAGGATCCCTCAAAAATGTTAGACGACAATGTCGATTCCTAGGAAGGACACATCCTAAGGCATAAATGACAGAGGTTATTCTTTAGAAGGACCCATCTGAAAGGTAACCAAGAGTTGATAGTTTGACTGGTTGCGATAATTTGACTTGTTTTGATTAAGTTTGACTTGTTTTGACCATATGTCGATATTGTCATGATGATATGTGCCGATGAGATTGTCCTGCTGTGATAATGATTGTCATGATGAGTTTTGTTCGTTTGGGAAAGATTTATGTTGTCTTGAAGACTTTTTGACGTGTGTGCTAGTGTGGTGCCATGAACCCTAATGGACTGACCTAGTGTGGCCTTAGGGGCTCATCGATAGATGGCTTTGCCTACATCATGCACTCAGAGACCTCGTAGTTCGACATGACCAATGACTTTGTCCACAAGATAGAAGTTTGAATCATGATTTTCTTTTGACAAATCTAAATGGACTGACCTAATGTCTTGGGGACTCAAGTGTGAGTCTTACCTGCGTAGCAAATGCGCAGAGACAACGTAGTTTAGACAAATGATAAAGATTGATTGATATGACTGACTTTGACAAGAGATGACCATGTGTTCGTGCTCTTCGAGCAGTGTGATGTTTTGTTTGTGGTTTTCTTTAGGACATTTTATGATTTTTAGGTCTTTTTTTAGGACTTTTATGATGCTTTTGGTCTTTTTGTCATTTTATGATTTTTTGGATTTTGACGTTTAAGAGGATCGTGACAAATGCATATGACTGATGCCTACACATGAGAATCCAAGGACAAACATGATTGTACCCCTAGTCAAGTGAATACCAATTGACAGGTGATGACAACGTTGTTTGACGTGGGAAGGACGCATCCGAAACAATGTGAGGATGATGACGATAATGTGATGAAAGTATCGTGGTCTACAGCCAGGCCAGGAACGCAGTCAAGTAATGTTTTGGATAATGTGCTTGTATGGATTAGACTCATTGCATTTGGAATGACTTGGTTAGGACTAGATGGGATGATGATTATCCTTAGACCGTTTGACAAGGGAAAGCCAAGATAGGTGACAGGCATAAAATGACAAAAGGTGGCCTTGGTAAAGGACGAGAGACATGAGACTAAGGGAATTGTCATATGATTTTCAAGGACTATGTCATATAAGGACAATAAGACTATGACGGTCAATGACATGATGTTTCGTGAATCGTGTATGACCGAAGGATAGACATGTCAAGAGTTTTCCCAAAGCATGATTTATATGTGCCAGTTTTATGTCAAGACCAAGGTAGGTGGGAATGATATGGATTAAATGGTCAAATGCCAATGCCAAGAGGAAGGCCTAGGAGATGAGACAACTTGCCCCCAAGTGTAAGAGTCCACATAGATGATTTATTTTACACATGACGCCTGTTTGCCAGGTTTTCATCATGGTACTTATCCAGGGCACCTGTTTGCTAGGTTTTCACCATTGGATGAAATTTTTCTCTTTACTATTTTCTTGAATTTTTGATTTTTTTGGTATCACCAAGACACCTATTTGCCAGGTTTTCATCAGGGTGACGATTTTTTGATTTTTGATTTTTTTTTGTATTTTTGATTTTGTGGATAGCCTGGATGCTTTAGATAACCACTGACTGTTCTGAATCCACTGACGGTGCTGATGTAGAGACTAGTGCCATGATATGCCAATAATGACCTTGTTGAAGGAGTTGTCTTGTCAGGATCGTAGCACTTGTATATAATTGATCGATGTCATTGTGATCCTTTCTGATACTAGAGTTGGCCTTATCAAAATACGCACATCGCAATAGAGTGCCATGAGAGTCCTTGTGGTAAAGAGTTTCTACCATGATGTGACGGATTTGTGACATAGGATTTTTGGACTTTAGGCGAGATGTAGGATTATGACAAATGATGGTGGACATGGAAAGGTTGTTTGGACGTTTGGACGAATCACTTTTTATTTTCCAAACTTGGGATGGTGGATGACGGATTTTGGAGGGATGGTGTTTGGAACCAACAGTTTTAAATGCCTTGCTTGATGACCATTTTGAAGGAGATGGACATGTGTTATATGTGGGAGTCCTCTTGTATTGTGGCTCCACATTGTGATTGACTTTTTCTTTTGACATATTTTCTTTGCTTGATCCATCTTTCTTTGGGATCCATTTTAATTTCATTTGTCCACTTGTCCTTTTGTTTGATTCAATGGCCTTTGACATTTGATTTTGATCTTTTGTCTTGTAAGACTTTTGTTTTTGTTTGTTCCAAAGGGAAGGTTTATTTATGATGGAATGACGGTTCATGGTGTGGGTGGAGGGGGTGTTGGCAGCAATCTTATGAGAAGGATTTCTCATGGATTCCATTTTGATGTTTGCATCTGACAAGGTTGCCCCCAGTATCGAGGAGGTACCACTGACATCATTTGATTTGCTTTCTGAGGAATAACCAAGACCTTGATGTTTGTAATTTTCCTGAAGCTGTATTGGTTCTAGAATTCCTTGCTCGTGTATGCTTAGTCCTTTGCCTTGATATTACATGCTTTGATAGATTCTATTTGCGATGGGGTATTTATTGTTTTGAAAGCAAGATGCTAACCCATCATGATGTCTATGGACACTATCACTTGTAATATTTTCATCTGCAAGAAAGCCTGCTTTGACAAAGATAGATGACCCTAGTTGATAAAGTGTGTTAGCTTCATTTTCATGTTAGACATATTCATGACTGATATCTTTGGTTTGATCATGTGACATGTCAGGTTTAGATGATTTTGTTGGTGCTTCCAAAGCAATGTCAAATCCATCATTATGTTTAGTGTCATAGAGTCCAATGATTTTAGCTATAACTTGATCATATGCAAGCATGTCCTTAGTGAAAGATTCTTATTCTGGAGGAATATCGTCTGTGTCCCATGAAGGCAAGTGTCTCATCGTGGGAAGTGTCAATAGTCGAGGCTTGTATAGGGTCAGCAAGTGTTTGATCATGAATGGCATAAAGGTCAAGGAGTGGATCATTTTGGATTTCTTGGTCAATGGTAGGGTATTGGTCAAAGATGGGGTTGTCATAGATGATATAATCAGAAATGGAATTTTCGTTAAGGATAGGTGTGTTTTGGATGTCATTATTATTTTGAAGGACATCTTGAATGGCCTTTGAGATAGGGTCATGGGATGGACTACCTTGTTCTTGACATGAGGGTGACATTATAATGTCATGCTTTGGGCTTTCATTTTGACATGTATCCTCAAGTTTATTAAATGGGATTTGACTTTGGACTATGATAGAATTTTCATGACTGGATGTGGCTTGTGAGGGGATGACTTGAAAATGATTAATGAATGACAAACTAGGACAGGATGTGGGAACTTGGATTGGACTAGTATATGAAGGACTAGGATAGGACATGGGTACTTGCATTGGACTAGTATGTGAAGGACAAGGGTATGGCTTGGAGACTTGGACCAGATATGACATGGAGTCTTGGACCGGATATGACATGGAGTCTTGGACTGGATTAGGATGTGATGGTATAGGATGTGACATGGGGACTTCAATCGGATATGCCATGGAGTCTTGGATTAGATTAGTGTAAGGTTGACTAAAATATGATGTGGAAACTTGGACTGGATTGATATGGTATGATGTGGGGACTTGACATGAGTTGATAGATGGTTGACATGGCATGTAGACGTTGACAGGATTGATAGGTGAAGGACTAGCATATGATGTGGAGACTTGGAATGGACTAGTGGATAGTTGGTTTCCCTTGTCAAGGTTAGGATAGGGGTGATAAGTGGACGTTTGTTGCGAATTACTGGTAGGATTTATGTCAAGCAACTATTGATGGTGAGGTAGACGGATGGAGGTGGCAAAGTATTTATGTCAAAGCCTTGTGGTAACTTAGCCCCTTCATCCAAAAGCATGGCTAGATACCTTTGAGGGTCACGTAAGACTGATTTTTTTACAAAGGAGAATATATCAGGATTTTGCGCTGCAGCTTCTATGTCTTTCCAATATACTTGTCCATTTTGGTCTCTTAGTATGAATGGTTCATAATTTTTTTGTGATGAAGATGGCATGTTCATGGAAGATTGCATGTTCATGTTGTGAAATGGATCAGAAAAAGTCCAATGTTGGTTTGTGTCATAAGTGTTATTGTCGATGTTGGGATTGGAATCTTGTCCAAAGTTTGCCATTTGTCGTTGTTGTCTTTGAAGTCTAGTCTCAACCGTAAAAGGAATTTTTTCAAATGAGAATGATGATAATGACAACTAAATGCAAGGATGACACTAGCCTATGTTTTTTGGATTTTTCGGATAAAGGATGACAATGCAAGACTATGTTTTTGGATTTTTGACAATAAGGGATGCAATATGACAATGTTGTCTAAAGAAAATGACTAATGTTAAAGGACAATGAAGACTAAGATGACAAGTTATGCCACTATTTTTTTTGTATTTTTGGAATAAAGGATGATAATGCAAGATAATGATGACGTTTTCCTAAGGAAATGATTAATGCAAGATGACAAGGTTGTCAAGGCCAATATGAGGACTAAGATGATGATGTTTGACTAAGGACTTAATGTTATAAATGCCAAGTCTAGGTTCAAAATGATGACTAAGATGAACAATGCAAAGTCTAAGTTCAAAATGGGGACTGAGATTGTTTTTTGATGTTTTGCTCAAAAGTTTGATTTGTCCAAGGTTGATTGTTTGTGTCTAGATTTGTGAATGTTGTGTATAATGTTTGAAAATTTAGAAAACACTTGACAAGCACGATATTTTGGTGTAAGCAAGCACACATGAGACAAGTACAATCTTAAAAGGCTAATAGGCCAAGGGTTTGTATACTTGGTATAGCCCATCGATATACCCCGGATTGGTGATAAACACCTTTCCTTCTCAAGAGTGGATAGCTTAGAATTTTGGTGGCATTGGCTCCCCTCCATGGCTTATTAACGTCATTCGAGCACATCAAATTCAAATTCTTGGGTAGTAACTTCCCAAGAACTGCTATCTCTACTCAAGGGGATCAATAGTGAGTGTCTTCGGGCATGATACTGTACCTTGCACTATACCAAGCAATGACCAATAGAATGGTTGGACACTAAAACAAGAGGTTTTTAATTCAAGCATTCCGCTCGTGGGGCATGATCCATGCGGCGAGATTCCCTTTTCGGATCCATCTTGTCGGAACCACACTCGTGATTCTTGGGATTTCCCCAAGAACCCACTTTTATATACCGGCTGGAAGTCCCTCGGTGTCAAGGTGCTACCGGTCTAAGTCATCTTGGGGTGAGTACTTTTTCCCACCAGAACAGGCCCAAGTTCTAGAGTCAGTAACCATTTCTCTTACACCTAGGATCGCACGAATGCACAAGGGGAGGGGATACTTCGATTACTAAATCGTAAGGGTGACACAAAATAAGATGGGTCTGGTTTTCTGATCACCTAGTTTTCACAAGGTGAGAGCATAATCACCTACCACCTTCAAGCACAATCAAACATAAACAAACATGCATTCATTTTAAAAACACCAAAATAAAGTATTTTCTAAACTAGAAATCGCAAACACGTTTGAGAAATGAGTCTTTGACAAGCGTAGCTGCAAAACTACATGTCAGTAGTTTGAATAAATGTCTTTGACCCATGAAAAACTCCAACGCCACATACTGCCAACAAAGATTAGTAACAAAAATAAAATGAAAAAATTAAATAAAAACAGTAAACTTAAAATAGTGATAACTTCCTCCAAACTTAACAAAATGTTAAGTGGTAGATATTTACAGAAAGCTAAATGATAGACCTTCAAAACCCAGAAAATGTTTTCCACAATTCTGCACAAAAAAAATGTTATAAACAAAAGAAGATTCAGGTTTTAACAGTTAAAACTTAAAAAACTGCGATCACTAAAATATCCATAACTTTATCAAATCTTAATGAAATTTCAAACTGTTTAAAGTTCTGAAAAGTTAAGACCGAGATATACAAAACCCAGAAAACGTTTTAAATGATTCTATTCGCCCATTTTTCTGTGCTCAAAAGATGGTGACGGAATTTCATATGACTTCTTGGCTATAACCTGCAAAACAGTGAAAACAAACAAGAAAACACAATTTTTTCTACAAAATGTTGGGTTCACCAATGTAATCAATGAAAAATTAGATTGTTAGATTGTTAATCAATAAACATTAAAAATCCAAAGAAGCTATCAAGAATAATGGAAAATCACAATAAAGAACGATTATACCTTCCTTTCCTTCCATGCTTCACCTTCATAACACCTTCTTGTTTGCTGGATGATATTGTGCCCTTAGATTCGTTGTGCGAGCAATCTGCAAATGTCTAAGACCTACAACAAGCTTTGAAGGATTTATGCAATGTCTAAATGCCTATGACTATGACAATGTCTATGAAAATAATGACTACTAATGCCAAATGACTATAATGACTATTAAATTAAAAATGAAGTCCGATCTCAAAATTATGAGCAAAATTGTCTTTTATAGAAAACACAATTTTGAGCGGACGGATGAGATTGAATTCTAAGAAAGACCTAGAACGAGAGGTCTAGATTAAATATGAGAATCCCTAATTAGGGTTAGGGCAAATTCATTAATCGAACGGTCAAAATAATATCTCAGATAATTGGATCGACGGTGGAGAATAAATGAGACAAATTAATTAAAGACAAAGATTTTCAAAATTGAGAAGATAAAGACTGAATTGAAGATCAGATTTGGAAAATTAAGAATCTACCCGATTACTTAATTTTTGGAAGATTAGTTACTAATTTGAATTAAATTAATTCAAATTATAGATTTTATGAGACAATAAATAATCTTTTTCAGATTATTTACCAAAATCGACTACAGTTAAGATTGTGATGACATTTTAAATAATTGATTTATTTAAAATGAGAGGAATATTAATTTGGCAATTAAATAATTAAATTTAATTATTTAATTTAGCATATAAGATTAATTAATTAAATAAATTAATCAATTCATTTAATTAAAACAATTAGTGACATATTAAATAAATAAATAAAAACTTATTTATTTAGTAATCAGGAAGAAATAAATGACGAAGGGAAATTAAATAAATTAAGAGATTTATTTAATTAAGGGAAGACTCAGACAATTAATGACGTATTTAATAAATAAATAAAATTTATTTATTTAATAATCATGAAGAATTAAGGACATGAATTAATTTTTTTTTTAGACTGCAGGAATTGGGTAGCACGACCCCCTATAAACTGCAGTGTGCCTGGTAAACTTTTTAATGTGACCGGCGGCGCTACACCCTCTGGTACCACGGGACGGGGGAGACTAGAACTCGTGACCAGCAGAGCCGAACGGAATTACTTAGCCAACCGAGCTAGAGCCCCCGCCCAAGGACATGAATTAATTAAACAATTATAAATTATTTAATTAATAGTCGAATGTGGACCAAGGACATAATTAAATGTTATAATTATGCTAGGACGAAAGTGGTAAAATGAAGCTTGCAGGCCTAGGTCATTTTTAGGTGTCTACAGCAAGCTTCCCTTTTTTAGAGACCCGGTAGTCCCTTTTATAGATTTTCACAGGCAAGAGCCTGGCTGGCAAAGATCAATGGCTATGAGATTGTTTGGTAAATTTGAATGGTGAGAGATGGAGAGGTTGAGAGGAAGATGGAAGATGTTGGGAGGTTGGAAAGAAGAATGAAGGTTTGTCTTCAACCCATGGGAACAACTTTGCTCAGAAATAGAGAAATTTATTAATTTTCTGTTTTGAAGTTGTTTCACGATTATTGTTGATAATCCAAATTAAATAAATAAATTTATTTAATTTTATGTGAATTTGAGGATTTAAAAGATTTTTGAAATATTTGATATGAATAGACATTAGAAGATTTAATTAAATATTTGGGATATTAATTGTGAATAGATTTTAGAAGAATTAATTAAATATTTGGAATATTTAATTGTGAATGGAATTTTGAGAATTTTGAGAATAGGAGAATATTTAATCTTTATTTGAATAAAATATTCAAGCCAAGATTATATGATAATTAATATAAATAAATCATAATGTTTATTTAATTAATTAAGAAATGGATAAGAAAAATGATTAAATAAACTTATTTATTTAATCTAAATGAAAGAATGAACAATATAAATAAATTATTTAGATTTATTTATATGCAGATTGAATTCAGAGATTTAATTAAATATTAAAAAATATTTAATTAATTACCAGACTATTGAGATGTGGCCATTTTTAGATGTATACATTTTGCCCCTTTTTGAAGTAATGTGTTTTACGCATTAGTTCAATTTTTTTTAAAAAATTTCCCTAGATGCTGATTGTCGAATGTTTGATAGGTATATGCCCCCTCGGACGATGAATCGATGAGATTTTTATTTTTGTGAATTTTTGAATTTTTTGATTTTTATGATTTTTAAAATGTCGATTCATCATTTGAAAATGATGATGTGAAGAAATTGACGTGGAAAGATGTAAGATGAAAAAATGATGACTTAAATTGCCCCTGTTGTGATAGAATGTGATAAAATGCCCCAATTCTGCGTATTGCGTTGCCCTGATTTGATGATGTTTTGTGTGATAAATTTATTCCCAAGGTTGTTGGAAAACAAATAATAGCTGATAAATTTGCTTTTAAGTTAATGAAAAACAAATAGTTATTTGATAAGTTTGCTTCTAAGGTTAAAAACAAACAAGATTTTGATAAATTTGTTTTCATGATGATGAAAAACAAATAATTGTTTGATAAGTTTGCTTCTAAGGTTGTTAAAAACAAACAGGATTTTGATAAATTTGTTTTCCATGATGATGAAAAACAAATAGGTTGATAAGTTTGCTTCTAAAGTTGTTAAAAACAAACAGGATTTTGATAAATTTGTTTTCCATGATGATGAAAAACAAATAGGTTGATAAGTTTGCTTCTAAAGTTGTTAAAAACAAACAGGATTTTGATAAATTTGATTTAAGATTTGATTGATTTTTCATGATGATTTGATATTGATGTTGCTTTGACTTGTTGATTTTTCCTATTCAACAGGAGAGATTGAGCGTCTTGCAGTTACGAGAGAAATTCCCGAAGACATGGAGATTGATTCCGCAGCGTGTACAGGCAGATAGAGATGTGATCGAGGCATGCAGACTGACCTCGTTACTTGAGATGCCTGAGGTGTGTCTCAATGAGCTTTATTGACAACACTTGCAGAGAGGTGGCACAGTGACACAAACACCTTTCATTTACCGATATGAGAGATTACCATGACTCCTGAGGATGTGTATCGCATCCTGAAGATTCCAGTGATGGGTGAGATAGTGAGATTTGATGGCCGGGAGGTGAGAGGTACTGATGCTTTGAGACGGATATTCAGAGATGATCATATTGTAGGATATTATATCTCATGGGCGGAAATGACGGATTCGTATGCGCCCTTACCCTCTATACTTGTAGGCTTCATTGGAGGTGTTTTGTGCCCCGACCATAGGTCGAAGGGTTTTGTAATTGGGTGGGGTCGTGTACTTGAGAGTATGGTGATACAGGGTACACGATATGCTTGGGGATCGTGCATGCTTGCACATTTATATGATGAGCTACACCATGTTGTGTACGGTTGAGGCTGGAGTTTATCTGTTGGTTGTTTGCTTTTATAGATATGGGCACAGGAGCATTTTTCCATTATGCGACCATTGACTTGTGGACGATGGCCTGTCAGTCGACCGTATAGATTCAGATATACCGATGTCATTACACAACCAAGGCTAGGAAAATTAGATCATTGGTAGCATCTTCTAGATGATCTTGATACAGTATGCTGGCGGCCCTATGTAGATTGTCAGGCATGGCCAGAGGATGCTAGGGAGATGCCCTATGTCTTTACCACCAAATATTTGATTGGTCGTACTCCTGGGATTATTGAGAGGTTTTTTCTTGGTCGAGTGTGACGACAATATGGTCAGCCTCAGGGTATGCCCCAGGGTTCTTCTATTTATGCGCGTCAGTAGTAGGAGGTTATAGTGTGGGGTCCACGGATTGCATATGATGCAGTAGTGGTAGAGTTCACCAGTTTGGGAGTACAGATGTGGGACTACAGAGCTGATATGCTTGATGGGGGGATGACTCCAGAGTATGGTCAGTATGTGTTGAAACATCCTATGCCATGATTATTTGATCCTGATGAGCCTACCTCTTCAGTTGCAGAGCAAAGACCACATATAGGGGGACATAGGCGACAACAAGAGGCGGCTTCAGAGGGTGATGACTCTGAGGAGGATGATGAGGATGAGTTAGATGGGGATGGAGATAGCAGTGATGAGGAGAGTGGAGGTGATAGTGGTGGAGGAGGTGGCATAGGTAGCGATAAAGGTGGTGACAGAGGTGGTGGCAGAGGTGGACTGCGGATGAGACATTCAACTCCATCATCTTTAGTAGATCCAGTGATGCTGAGTCAGATAGCTACCTTGTAGAGTAGAGTGTAGAGATTACAGGATCAGTTAGCATAGGCACAAGCCTTGGATACACAGCTACAGGGACAGTTGACGACAGTGACAGCCGAGAGAGATACAGCCAGACGACAGGGTGAGCAGGCCATGGCCCTAGCTGATAGTCTGCAAAGAGCAGTAGCAGGTACCTTGATTGGTGACATGATGAGAGAGGTGACTAGGGCCACTCGAGAGGTAGAGTTCTATAGGACCAGGTATCATGATGCAGTGCCACCTGAGCAGAGAATGAGTTATACACAGTCTCGGTCTACACACAGTCGCTCTCGGGCTACCAGCAGGGGTGTATCTCAGCCATTACCTCCAGAAGGGTCATCAGGAGTAGGTGGAGCAAGTCCATCAGGTATAGGTGGGCAGGTCCTAGTCCAACAACATTAGAGGATAGCACTTCGTAGTGCTTTTTGCATGATGTCTTATATGTCTTATTGATATTTTGTTGAGACATTTGTATACATACCGATATGATCCCATTTTTTGATGATGTTATGCCATGCATAGTTGACATCTTTTGTACATTTGACATTCATTTTTGAGATATATGATATGCATTGATGATTTGTTCGTGCGATGAGTATGTGTCTATTTTCTATATGCATGATGTTTTATGTGATGGTTTCACAATGTTATGCTCATGATGTATATGTATGCATGATTCTTAGATATGAAAATGCAAGTGCAATGTTATGATATGATTGCAATCTATTGATGAATGATTTTATGAATGTGAAATGATGGATGATACAATTTATGACTGCCCATGAATGTTTTGATTATGATATATGCTTTTTTTTTTATGATTTTCTGATGCAAATATGTATGAAAAATGTATGTGATGATGTTTTTGTGAATGTCAAAATGTACTCATTCATTTATTTGAAAGATATGAAACTTTGATACTTTGCCAGCTTTTGGGAAAACCTATAAATGCCTAATGCAAATTCTAAAATGAATGTAATCTATACTAACCATGCAGGATATCTATACAATATTGCCATTCTGAGAGCTTATTTGTGCTTTTTGTGTCATCATAGAGCATTGAAATGTTGAAAGTTAATACAAGCATCAAAGGGTATGTTAGCACCAGTGATGACCTGAGTATTGCTTTCATGATTTTTGATATAGCAAGATAATACAAGCATCTAGGTATAATTGAACCGAGATGACCTGAGTATCGCTTGCATAAACAAATAAGAGTTAACCCATTTCCCATGCAAATTCTGAAATGTCATCAATGATACTTAGTAGAGCATGTCTCGCGACCAATTTGCATAGTACTAATGACTTCCTCGCAAACAAAAAACAAAGAAAAATCATACTCCTTCCTTGCTTTTCTAGTTCAGTACATCATCGAATTGCTCCAGAGATATGATAGAAAATCAACCAACAATTCAAATTTTTCCTAAAGTATTTCAAACATTATTCAGATTAAGATCATCCAACTTGGTTATCAATATTGATGTTTGTGTTTCGATTAACGTTGTTTTTGACCATGTTGTTTGATTTCATTGGCATTGAGTAATCATTTTGGTGTTGTGGTTGATTTGATGCATCAATGTATGTTGTGTTTTGTCAAACCATTATTTGTCCGTTTGTGAGATTCTAAAAGCTCATTGCCCCTCTCTTGTTTAGTCTATGTTTCTACCCCCAGTGTAAACATAACCTGAATATTATGGATATGTGCAAATTTCATCAAGCCATGATGAAACACAAGGATTCCCGTTGCATGATATGGATATGATAGATATGTACAGATGATAGATATGGATAGATGATGTCGTAAAGAAAATGGAAGACATAAGCTAATAGATAGAGGAGCCCATTTTGATCACAAGTAGCGCTTGTTTGCCAGGTTTTCACCACTTGTTTTTATTGCACTTTTTTAGATCATGTGAATTTTTTGTTTTTTTGTTTTTTGTTTTTAGGACTTTTTCTGATTTTTATGTGTTTTTTTTAGGACTTTTTCTGATTTTTATGTATTTTTTCAGGACTTTTTTTGATTTTTATGTATTTTTTCAGAACTTTTTCTGATTTTTGATGATTCAGACATAGAACTTCTTCAAATGAATGCTGTTGATCGGTTCTTCAAACAGGTCCCCTTCTGATGTAGATAACTGATATTCTCCAGAACCGTATGCTGCAATGATGACAAATGGACCAAGCCAATTTGGTTCAAATTTTGCTTTCTTTTCTCTGTCTTGCTGATTGCATGGATTTTCTTTCAAGACTAAGTCACCTACTTGAAATGTCTATGGTTTAACTCTGTGATTATAGCTACGAGACATAACTTGTTGATAACCTTTCAAATGATCAGCTGCATGTTGACATCTTTCATCTAACAGTTCTAGCTCTTGTAGACGAGATACTCGGTAGTCTTCATCATTTATCAATCCTTTCAATGAGACCCTAAGCAAAGGTATTTCAACCTCTAATGGTAAGATCGCTTCTGCTCCATATACCAAAACATATGGGGTAGCCCCTGTTGGTGTGCGAATGCTGGTTCTATATGCCCACAAAGCTGGATTTAACTGGACATGCCAATCACGACTGACATCATTTATCGTCTTCTTCAAGATCTTCAAGATTGTTTTGTTTGAAGCTTGTGCTTGACCATTTCCTTGTGGATAGTACGGTGTGGAGAACTTGTGTTGGATGTGAAATCTTTCACAAAGTTCATTAACATCCTGATTCTTGAAAGGCCTCCCATTATCAGTGATGATAGAATTAGGAATTCCATATCAGTAGATGATGTAATTCAAGATAAATGAAGAGATTTGTTTATCGGTCACAGTTGTAAAAGGAACAACTTCGATCCATTTTGTAAAATACTCTATAGCCGTAATGATGAATTTATGCCCATTTGATGATGAAGGATGAATTTTACCAACAAGATCTAGTCCCCACTAAGAAAAAGGCCATGTCAGAATGAAAGGTTGCAGTTCCTGTGTACGTGCATGAATAAGATTCCCATGGATATGACATTTAGAACATTTTTTGACAAAAGTAAAAGATTCTCTCTCCATGGTAGGCCAATAATATCCCATTCTAAGAAGTTTCTTGTCTAAGGTTAAACCACTTGAATGAGTTCCATAAATACCACCATGAACCTCTTGTAAGGCTTGTTCAGATTCATCACATTCAAGACATCGAAGGAGTGTACCATCAAGACCACGTCGATAAAGGATATCGATGATCAAGGTATAACAGGATGATTGGCGTATGAAATTCCTTTTTTGGTTTTGGGATAAGTCCGAAGATAAGATGCTATTTTTCAGATAGGTATAAATCTTTCCATAAAAAGGTGAATCAAAACCGGTTAAATGGCATATGACTTGGGTCTCAGGATTATCATAGGTGGGAGAAAACAATTGTTCCGCCAAGAATTCATACCATTTTTGATTTTCTGATAATTGTAACAAGGAAGCAATTGTAGCCATTGCATCTGCAGCTTTATTATCAATCCTTGGGATTTGTGAAAACTTGATTGCCACAAAATACTTTTTAAAATCATCCACCATGTTATTTTAAGGTAGCAACTTATTATCTTTAGTCTGATAATCATCATTGATTTGATTAATGAAAAGTTGTGAATCACCGTAGACTTGCAACTCTGTAATCCACTAGTCCAATGCTATCTTCATTCTTGTGAGCAACGCTTCATATTCAACTATGTTATTTGTGTAGGGAAACATCAACTAATATGATTTTGGGATGGTATGTTCTTCAGGTGTAACAAAAAGAATCCCTACCCCTGAGCCATGCTGCATGTAAGATCCATCAAAGTATAATGTCCATGATTTCTTAATTGTTGCTGTGAAGACATCTACATCAGGAAATTCAATGTGCATTGGGTTTTCTTCTTGTAAAGGTGTTTTGGCCAACTGATCTGCTATGATCTGTCCTTTTATAGCTCTTTGATCTACATAGTGAATGTCAAACTCACTTAAGATCATTACCCATTTTGCAAGTCTTCCTGTTAAGGTAGCTTTGCTTAAGAGGTATTTTAGTGGATCAATTTTGGTTATCAACTTAACTGTATGAGCCAACATATAGTGGCACAACTTTTGAGAAGCAAACACTATTACTAGGCAAGCTTTTTCAATGAAAGTGTAGTTTAATTCATGACTTGTTAAAGTTCTGCTGATATAGTATATGACTCTTTCTTTGCCTGTAGAATCCTCCTGTGCTAGTAACGCTCCCAAAGATACTTCTGTTGCTGAAATATAGAGTATGAGGGGCTTTCTTGGAACTGGTGGAATTAGGACTGGTGTATTCATGAGATATTGCTTGATCTGATTAAATGCTGCTTCACACTTTTCCTCCCATTTGAATGGGACATTTTTATGCAATAGATGTGTAAATGGTAAACTTTTGTCTGCCAGTTGAGCTATAAACCTCCTGATGGATTGTAGTCATCCTTGCAGTGATTGGAGCTGACTAATATTTCATGGTGGTGGCATGTCCATTATAGTTTGTACTTTTCCTGGATCAACCTCTATGCCCTTTTCTGAAACAATGTATCCCAAGAGTTTTCCAGATTTAACGCCGAAGACACATTTCTTTGGATTGAGTCAAACATTGAACTTCTCCATTCTGATAAAGATCTTTGACAAGATTTCTAGATGTCCTTCTCTTGTGTTAGATTTGGTCAATAAGTCATCCACATAGTCTTCCATGAAGGTGTGCATCATGTCATGGAAAATGGTTGTCATTGCTCTTTGATAAGTTGCTCCTGCATTCTTAAGCCCAAATGGCATGACATTCCAACAATAGGTACCCCAAGGGCATGTGGATGCTGTTTTATCTCGATCCTCTGGTGCAATTTTTATCTGGTTGTATCTTGAAAATCCATCCATTAATGAATACATTGCATGGATAGCAGTTAAATCAATAATCATATCTATGTTTGGCAAAGGGAAGTCATCTTTGGGACATGCTTTGTTCAAATCTCTGAAATCTGTACAAATTCTAATCCTTCCATTCGGCTTTGAAACATGTATGATATTGGAGATCCATTCTGCATAGTCAATAGACCGAATGAATCCAACATCTAAAAGCTTCTTTAACTCTTCTTTAACCAATAATGCAACATGTGGGTGCATTTTTTTGAGTTTTTGCTTCACAGGTTTTGCTCCTGTGTTGATAGATAGATGATGCATTATCAGATTAGGATCTAACCCTGGCATATCGGCATATGACCAAGCAAAATTGATTTGATTCTCCTTCAAGAAGTCTATGAATTTTAGTACTTCTTCTATTGTTAATGATGCTGCAAGTTGCAAGATTTTTGGCTGCTCTGTTGTACCTATGTTGATTGATTATGTGGGCTCAATCAAAACAAAAGATCTTTCTTGATAATGTTTGGGAAGAGTGTCAAGTTTCTCATCCTTCAGTGCCTCAAAAAGGTCTTCACTGTCAGATTCGCTCTTTATTTTTCTCTTGTTGTGATCTACAACTGCCTTTTTTGGTTTTCATCAATAGATCCATCTTTTATTTCATTTATTTTGTAGCTAAGATACTTGACACCCTCCCTATAAAAATCTTGAGTATGAGATTCTTCGATGGAACACTTGTTTTCTTGATTAGATGAACAAAGGAAATTTACAATATCCTCATCATCAAGAAATGTAGGGATATGGTTAGGTGCATCATTGTACCAATCAATAAGTTATGGATAGACTAAAGGTATGGGATCATTAGGTTGGGTAAGGTCTTGAGTTGTCAAAGTCATGATAGGGTTGTCATTTTCATGATGAACAAGGTCTATAATGGTATTCTCCTGTTGATTATCAATCTCGTTAAAATTTGAATCGTCCTCACTTGAGTCATTATCGCTTTGTAAAACATAATCAAGTGGAGGCCTTGAGTCCTCCCCTTATAAGAACGTGGGTGCGAATTTGTGTATGACATCCACCCTTTTCTCTATTAAGAATGTATCATCAGAGACATCATCCCATTCATATTAATTGGAATTAGTGTCTAAATTGTTCTATAGTTGGAAAACTGATCCATAAAATTTTTGTAGAGTGACATCTTCATGGGGTTTATCTGAAATTGATTCTCCTTCATGAGTTTGTTGTGCTTGCTGTGAAGTTGACTCTTCTGCATCCTTACCATATCCAAGTCTTATTTTATCTTTTGGATGTATTGAAATAGGTTGAATTGGATCAATGATTCCTTCTTTTCTTTTTCCTATAGGACCATTTCCTTCATAGCCCATTCTTTGCATGATAGTATACCCTTTACCATATTGTTCAGTAGGTAATTTGATGTGCAAGATAGATTGATCTTCATCTTTGTATAGCCAGCTTACTATGTCCCTATCTTCAACTTCTTTGTCGGTGGTGTTAGCTTTAATGAATTGTTCATCAAACTTTGTGATTGGCACAAAAGCTTGGGATGTAGAGGCTGTTGCGATCTTTTGATTTGATAGGGTCGGCTGACCATGTGACCTCAGAGAAGGAGGTAAGCTAGAAAGGGATACCAAATATTCACCTACTCCTTTATCTTTTAAATGTAGCTTGGTGTCAAGATTCTTTGTCAATTCTTGCAATTGGCCTTGTAGATTGGAAGAAGAAGTAGTAAAAGCCTCCCTATTGTGCGGCACAAAAATGTCTTGAGTTGCTTGGAGATTTGAACAAGTTTGGGTGCTATTGTAGTCAGCTTGTATAGTTATTTCCTGTCCATCATATGGAAACTTGAGGCATTGATGGTACGTTGATGGTATTGCCTGCATATCATGAATCCATGGATGACCCAAAAGTATGTTATAGGAAAGATCACGATCTAGAACCTGACAAAAGGTATTTTTCACAATAGGTCCCACTCTGATAGGTAGCATTATTAGTCCTTTAGAAGCTCTTTCTTCATCATTATATGCCTTGATAGTTATTTTTCTTCGTGGATCAATGGAATTTTTTGATATTCCTAAGGCATGTATTAGCTTTAAGTTACAAATGTTTAAACTGGCTCCTCCATCTATCAAGACATGTTTGATTCGGTGTTTATGGATCATGACTTCAAGATAAAGTGATGAATTATGTGGATGTGTCATGGAGGCATCATCTTTTTTGGAGAATGAAAGACAAGTGGGGGAAGAAAAATGTCCCACCATGGCTTGAAATTTATCTACATGTAGATCAGTGTTGACAGTTGTGTTTACAAGAGCTTCTTCTAAAATATTCTTGTGTATGGGAGATATTTTGAGAAGTTCAAGGATGGAGATTTGAACTGATGTTTTTCTTAGTTGATCAACTAGATTATAATGACTTGGAGGAGGAATAGCTGCCTTAGATGAACTATATTTTAGGACAACTTTTGCTTGTCCTCTCGTAGTCACATTAACCTGTTGATATTCTTGTTTTAACTTGATTTTGATAACATTAACCCGTTGATCATCTGCATAGATGTGGCGGATTATGTTGTCTTCAACATTATTTATACTCTTCGCTTTGGTATTTGATGTTTCCCCCTTTTGATAGTTTGGTAAAGGATCTTTGAATGCTTGATGATTGTCGTTGGTATGATGTCCTTCAATTTTGATGGTACCATTGTCAATCAAATCTTGTACTAGATTTCAAAAGGCTTGACAGTTATTTGTTCTATAACCTTTACATTGATGATAATTGCAATAATACTAGTCATTCCATGATGGTGGTTTGACTCGTGGCTCATAATCTCTTTGTGGTGGTAAGGTGATAACCTTATTATCGAGAAGCTCCTTGAGAGCAGACTCAAGAGATTGACCCAAAGTGGTAAAATTCCGTTGATTTGAAAAGAATGGAGGTCTTGGTAGATTTGATGTTTGGGTATTGCTAAGATTGTTATTGAAATTACCACGATTATCCTTGTTATTTTGATTGGTCATGCTTTCTTGATTAGAGTTTTGTATTTGTTGATTGTTGTTTCCTTGTTGGTTGGTATTTCCTTGTTGGTTGTTTCGTGGAGCACTTGATAGGTTGAAGATAGATGGTCTTGTTCGTAGATTGTTTGCATCCACTATACCATCATTGATGACATTTTTATTTCTGTTCCAAAACCTTGTTTTATCATTGTTGTTATAATTGGATGAACTTGGATTATCAAGTTTTATCACTCCTCTTTTGACCAAGGCCCCTTGAATGGTGATTGCGTTTTCAATCAATTTTTCAAAGTTATGAGGACAATGAAGATTAAGCCTGTAGCTTAATTTTTGATCTAGGCTATTGATGAATATATCCATCTTTTCTTTTTCAAGAATAGGATGGGAATATCGTGCAAACAATCTTCTCCATCTTTGCAAAAATGTAGTGAAAGATTCCCCTACTTTTTGTTTCACTTTACAAAGATCAAGCATGGTTATCTGGTGTTGGATGTTGTAGGCGTATTGTGATATAAACTAATTTATTAACTCCTCAAAGGTTTTGATGGGGGGAGTGATCTTGGAAAGCCACTCCATGGATTGTCCACCCAGACTTCGTGGAAACAATTGCATTAAGTAGGTATCTTCATAAGCAAATTCTAGACTCATATTTCAGAAATCCCTCACATGTTCAATGGGGTCAGTTTTCCCATTGTACCTATCAAATTTAGGGATTTTGCAATGTTTTGGAAAATGAATCATTTGAAGACTCCTATCAAATGGATAAAGAGATATGTCATCCAAAACATACTTCTTTGTTGCACCCGCTTGCATTTCCTTTATTTTCCCTTGTAATTCTTTTATCTGTTGAGTAAGGGCACTAAAATCATTAGGAGTTTCAGGATTCTCTTTAATCCCATCTATATCAAAATCGAAAGGTAACTTAGCTCCTTGATTAGCTAATGAAAGGAAATATCTTTCTTTGTTTCATTCTAAAATCCTTTCTATAAGAGTATGGAACTGGGGATCTTGCTATGCTTCTTGAAGCTTTTCTTCTGTTATCTCTTCAATATGAAATGGATTCTCTTCCTTCTCACTATTATCACCCATTTTGCTTGTGGTAATTTCTCTTTCATCTTTTTCTATGTGCTTTCGAGATCTCGTGACAATAGGTATAAGATTTTCCCCAAATTCTACTAAATTTTGATCAAAAGAATGAAATAGTGCAATTTTTGATGGTTATGAAAGTCAGGATAGAATGAAGATTCTATGACTTAAAATATTTCTAGTCTTTAGCTCGTGTTTTCCCTAATTGAAAGGATGAAAATCCTGTTGGCAGGAATTTAAGCAAAAGATCAAGAAAAAATGATTTTGCACTTTATGAAGTTTGATCGTAGCTCCGTAAAAAGATGGATTTGTGAGAGATGCCTAATGTGATTGAGTTCTCTATTGTAGAAATTGATTCGGATGAGTAGAATATTCAATTGCAGGTTGGGGAATATAAGAAGAATGAATACGCTGACTGTGGTTGTGCCTTTGAGAAAGGGCTCTCCTTTGAAATAAAACTCATGAGTATAACGGTTCTACAACATAATCATCAGTGAAACCTCTAACATAGTCATGATATCGATGGATAAGGTTCTATGTTTAAGTAAAACCTTTTGACTTTGGTACAAGAATCATCTTTTCTTCAATGGTTTCTTGTAGCTAAGTGGTTTCTTTGGCTTTTTGATTCGTTTGAGAATAGATTTCTTAACAAAGGTTGTGTATTTCCAATCTCTTAACATGAGAGTAATCAATGTAATTGTGAGTTTTGGATGATCTTTACTAAATTAATGTTTTGAAGACACGTCAAGCAAGTTATAGAATGGTTGTTTTTAAGTCCTATACTAAACATTAAGTGTATGATCAAAATGTTTTTCAAAAATTGATTTCACAAGTTTTTCACATGATAGATAGTTCAAGCAGACTCACTCTTAGTACTCAGGTAGGTCACCATAATAATCAACAACCCACATCTTAAAACTATGTCGGCTCACACAGCCGTGTCACCCCCGAAGGGGTGCCCATGTTTTTGTCTTTTCCAGGCGCATACTCAGAGTGACAGAAGTGGATACCGGATCCCCTGAGCAAACGGTCCTTGGAAGTTATATGGTGAGTATCTTGGGGGTAGATTCTTCCCTCCCTTGCACTGTGATTATTATGATGTTCATAAACTGACTTCGGCTGGATACTACACTAAGTTCGTAGTAAGGGTTTCCGTTCGGTGCGGCAATAATAAACTCCCTTAGGAGACCTCCCAACCTTTAGAACAAAGGCTTTGGGGATGGTTATCTTGCACACTACCGTCAAAAGAGGGTTTCCCCAGATTTGCTTTAAATTTTATAGTGGGGTAGAATAGCCTGGCTTTGGCTTGAACCCACTTGAGTCGTTCCTCTTGGGTAAGTACTTTTTCCCACAAGAGCAGGCTCTCTAAAGGATGTAATTAAAATAATAAATTTGCATGAAATTGAAAAGGAAAGTCTGGTATTTTGATCACCTAGTTAAGGGGAGAGCATAAACCTATTGCCACAGACAAAGCAAACAAATGTTCTTTTTAAAATCCAAATCACAATGATCTAATCTAAGTGAAGATATTGCTTCACAAAACAAATTGTTCAATTTTAATTGCAAGATCATTGTGTGGTGACTATCCTAGATTGATTTATTTTAAAATCCATGTCTATCTTAGGATTGATTCATTTTTTTAAAGCTCTTACTGGCCGCGGTTGCGTCGGATCCAGTCAAATCCTACTTAAGTTACAGATTACAATTGCAGACTTACAAATTCTATGCTAAAATAAAAAAATACGCTAAAACAAACATCAAGAATGCTAAAACATAAATGCTCTATGAAAACAGTAAAGAGTGATACAAAATCAGTAATGGGCACTACAGAATCAATAATGGGCACTGCAGGATCAGTAATGGGCGCTGCAGGATCAGTAAAGAGTGCTATAGAATCAGTAAAGAGCGCTGTAGAATCCTTAAAGGGCACTGTAACAGAGTTAAAGAGCGCTAAATTGGGTGTGAACTGTGCTGAAGCATGTTTGATGCGCTAATACGCTCTTCCAGCCATAACCTGTCAAAAAAATTTGCAAAAGATGTTAAAATTGGGGCAAGAGCCCCATGGTGGGCACCAAAAATGTGTGTGGGAAATGTTAGTATCAAAATAAGATAAAAAAACACACTAATGCAACATTAAACTAAAGAAAGCTAAATAGAATGAAATCAAAGAAATCAAACAAAGCTTCTTCAGAATCGTTCCATTGTCCTCTATCTCCAGTGATTTGCTTGAAGCTGCTACTCTCAAATTGTGTAAGCAAAGCTTCTCAGAATGACAACCTGTAGAACGAGTATGCAAAGAGAGAGAATACTTCTCTATCCTATATGCTGGTGGAGTGAAATTTTTGGTTTGTGGATATGCACAGGGGCTATAGATTATGCACAGGGGTTGTGGATTATGAATGCTTTTGAAGCTATGATATGAGGATGATAGGCCATGATATGGATTGCTAATATACTAAGCTATGCTATGTTATGATTCTAGAGGCTATGGATGCTGGAAAGCTGATTGACTATAGTTTTCCTATATGCAAGCTTCCCTTTTTCAGAGACCCGACAGTCCCTTTTATAGATTTTCATAGCCAAGAGCCTGGCTGGAAAAGATCAATGGCTATGAGATTGTTTGGTAAATTTGAATAATGAGAGATGGAGAGGTTGAGAGGCAGATGGAAGATGTTGGGAGGTTGGAGAGAAGAATGGAGGTTTGTCTTCAACCCACGGGAACAACTTTGCTCAGAAACAGAAAAATTTATTAATTTTCTGTTTTGAAGTTGTTTCACGGTTGTTGTTGATAATCCAAATTAAATAAATAAATTTATTTAATTTTATGTGAATTTGAGGATTTAAAAGATTTTTGAAATATTTGATGTGAATAGACATTAGAAGATTTAATTAAATATTTGGGATATTTAATTGCGAATAGATTTTAGAAGAATTAATTAAATATTTGGAATATTTAATTATGAATGGAATTTTGAGAATTTTGAGAATAGAAGAATATTTAATCTTTTTTTGAATAAAATATTCAAGCCAAGATTATATGATAATTAATATAAATAAATCATAATATTTATTTAATTAATTAAGAAATGGATAAGAAAAGTGATTAAATAAACTTATTTATTTAATCTAAATGAAAGAATGAACAATATAAATAAATTATTTAGATTTATTTATTCGCAGATTGAATTCAGAGATTTAATTAAATATTAAAAATATTTAATTAATTACTAGACTATTGAGATGTGACCATTTTTAGATGTATATATATATATATTTCCTAGTTACATCGATAGGTGTAATATACAATGGCATAAGGGGGGAGTGGGATGTGTGTAAACAATTTTTTGTTAAATTTTTCAGGAAACTACTAAAATGGTCGACATGCATTAGATAAATGATTCATTGTAAATATAGACCATTAATTATTAGATTTTAGATCTAATGGTGGATATTTTGTTGGCATGTCTTACCCTAGAATGTAACCCTATTTTATGAAGGTGCTATATTATGGTTGTGGTATAGAGAGACGGTGATGTATTTTGAGAGTTTGATAGCAGTTGTGTTGTCTCTTGATCTCTGAGTGGTGGTACTCCTGTGAGAAGCTTGCTTTGCAAGTATATTGTAATCTTTGTGATTTATTGAATAATATATGGGGCAGCTTTTGGAGTGTGGGGCTTTTCTCCTGAAAGGGTTTTCCCCAAGTAAATCACTGTGTCATGGTATGCATGATATTTATATTTATTATATTTAAGTTTTTGTAACTGTTAAAGATCTGTAAAATTCTTGCATTATTATGCTCTAAAGATTAGTGTAGGAAGTTGTTCTGCTACCTTAGCTTCCTTACAAGTGGTATCAGAGCTTGATCACCTTTGGTTTAAGTTGTGGGTTGTTGGGTTTTTTGGACTAATCTAGGTTTGAGTGGGAGCTTGTGCAAAAGAAACTTTGTGATCTTGTTATAGGAATTTTTAGATGGCAAGTTCATCAGGGAGAATAGAGGTGGATAAATTTTCTAGAAATAATTTTGAAATGTGGAAGCTAAAGATGGAGGATCTATTGATAGATCAAGATTTTTGGGATGCTATTGATGAGAATGTTTCATGCATGTAGATCCTAATCAGGCTGCTCAATATGATGTTATGGACTGTAAAGCCAAGGGTCTAATCAGATTATGTTTGGCAGACACTATTTTAATTAATGTCCACGAGGAGACCTCTACACAAAAACTATGGAAGAAGCTTGGTGAGATGTATTAGGACAAATATTTAGTGAACAAGATTTTCTTGAGGAAGAAATTATATTCCTTGAGAATGGAAGAGGGTGGATGAATCACAAATCATCGGTAAGCATTCAATATGTTGGTGGCTCAATTGGCATCCATTGGTGTAAAAATGAATGAGGAGAAATGTCAGGTCTTGCTTTGTTCTTTGCCTGATTTGTGGGATTCTCTTGTTATGGCTATTGGGAGTAATTCTATTATTTTGAATATTGAAGATGTGGTGGGTTCTTTTCTTTCTAAAGAGATGAGGAGGAAGGTATCCATCACTGCCAAGGAGGCCCTAAATGTTCATGGAAGACCTAAGGAAAAAGGAAAGAAGAATGAGAAGCATGACAAATCCAAGTCTAGGGGGAGATCTAAATCTCCTGGAAAGTCCAAATTTATTTGTTGGAACTACGGTAAGCCTGGACATGTTCATAAGGAATGCAAAAAAGAAAAGATGAAGAAAAATAATAAATTTGATTATGATTTTGAGTCCAAGGAGGAAGATGACAACACATTGATTGTAGCTTTGGAAACTCGTGTAGGTAATGATGCATGGTTAATTGACTCAGGTGCATATTTTCATATGACCTTTAATAGAGATTGGTTTTCTGAAAATGAAGAATTTGATGGAGGTAAGGTGTACTTGGGTGATGATTCTCATTTAGACATTATTGGTCGTGGTAAAGTTAAAATCAGGTTTCCTAATGGTAGAATAAAAAGGATTAATGGTGTGTTGCATTTCCCCAGATTAACACAAAATTTATTATATGTGAGCAAACTAATAGATGCGGGTGTGCAGGTAGTATTTTTTGATGCATGATGCAAGATGGTTAGAGGTGCTATGGTGATTTCTAGAGGTGTTAGATATGGCACATTGTATAAGCTTTATGCATGCAATAGTACTTTTGTGAAAAACAATTTTGTGGAAGAAGTGAGGGTTTCACCTTCAGTAGATGGTCACAAATTTTGGGTACTCAAGGGTGCTCTTTGTTCTAAAACAAAGTTACCTGCAAACAAAACTATGTTATGGCACCAAAGACTTGGCCACATTGGAGAAAAGGGTCTAAGGACCTTGAAAAATAAAAACCTTGTTGAAGGTTTGTTTGATTGTGTATACACCTAAAATTGGTCAAGACATTTAATTAATTAAATACTAGTTATTTAATTAATATTCAACTACGTATAAATAAATTCTCAATTTATTTATATAGTTCACCCTTTTCTAATGCTTCAAATCTAAAATCATATTCCTCTAATTTAATTAAATAAACAAATTTCATAAGCTTGTTTTATTTAATTTTTACTAATCTCGGATTAGGAATTCAAGCACATGTCTACAAATTTTTATGCCACCTCACCAAGGTCACATAAAATTAAATAATTCTATTTTTTAAATTAGAATTATCTTCAAAGAAATGGTTTATTCCTCACACACTTCTTCAACAAACTTTCAAACACATGGTCTTTTTCTCATACACTTGATTCTTCCATCCATTTGGCATGTTGTCTCTGGTCAAAAGATTCCTCCATCCATTTGCAATGTTTTCTTTGGCCAAGGGGAAACCTTCTTGATTCTCTTCATCTTCACCATTCATCCCTCTTGTTCGAATTTGGATTGTCGATCATTGCCACATCACAAGATGCTTGAAAAAGCCTATAAATACAACCCTTTGCCATTGTATTTTGCATCCACATTTGAATAGAGTTATCATGTAGGCATATCATTTGAGCATTGGAGCATTTTGGAGTCTTATAGTTACATTTCATATCATGTTTTGCATCATAGTTACATCTTAGAATAACACTTGGCTTCATAGTTGCATTTTATGTCATGCTTTGCATCATAATTGCATTTTAGATTAACATTTTTATAGTTAGCATTTGAGCATATGCAAAATCATCCTAGCTTCATATCATAGCATTTACATTGTATAATCTAACACCATTATCCATTCATCATAGTATCCATTATCATTTTCATCATATAGTTTCATGTAGGAACTTAATTGGCTTGCATGTTGAATCTTATCTTGTTTCTCAAGTTGTAATTTTAACAACCATATTGCACATAGAAATTTGAGGGCCAAATGGTTTAATAAATCCTTGAGAATAGAGGACAATGAGACATTCTTAAAAGATTTGTTTAGCTGCAAAATAGAGTAGTTTACTTATTTTAAATATTTGATATAATTCATTTCATTAAGGTTTGTGTTGATTTACTAACAATTCCCACATGTCACACACACACAAAATGACGCCCACCGTGGGGCCCAACTCCATTTCTAACAATTTTCTGGAAAATTTCATGTAAACAGGCTGGACATGACGTTTTAGCACAATCATGAGTTCTTTTGGTGCATATGATAAATCTTCCGGCGCATATGGATTTTGTTTCGGCGCATCCGAGAGATCTTCTAGCACATTCAGTGCCTATTTCAGCCCATATGACCTTTCTTTCAGCACATCCTGCAAATATTCTAGTGCAATCAGGGAGTGTTTTAGCGTATTCAGTCTTTTTTGTAGCGCATTGAGTATCTGTGTTAGCACATTCATCAGTTCTTTTAGCGCATTGAGTGCTTGTTTTATCGCATTGATTAGTTCTTGTAGCACATCGACGTTTTAGCGCATACGATGGCTATTTTAGCGCATTGGGTAAAAATTGCAAAATTTGACAACTAATTTGTGTTTTCTACTTGTAGGTACTTTTATATGTTGGTCAAAGACAAATTTATCAAACTACTGATAATTTATGCAGGGGCTGGAGCTATTTAAATGCTTTCTTTTACTTAAAATAGGCATCTAGCTTAATTAAGAAGGATAAAGAACACCATGTCTTTCGTGCTTAATGAATGGTAGGAATATGCTCTCCCCATAACTAGGTGACCAAAAATCCAAAACCATTCATTTTTGTTTTATCCTTAGAGGGCCTGCCTTGTCGAAAAAATTAATCACCCAAGGGAACAACCCAATTGGTAACACGCTAAAGCCAAGTGACTTCCAATCGGGATATAAATGTGAGTACTTGAGGAAAGTTTAAGTATCACGAGGATTGTTCCGACAAGAAGGGAAGCAATGGTCTCTTGCCACATGGATGATCCCCCATGAACGAAATGCCTATACTAAAACCCTTTGTTGTAGCAAGGCCAAAATCCTTAATCTATTTGTTGGTGCAAGAACGGTCGTTCTGAAGCCGTCCCACATTCTTGCAACTTTTAGTAGAGATGAAAAATATGCCATGAGAGATTCATGGGTATTGATGCTTGGCTGCCCCATAGAAGTGAGTGTCGTGGAGGAGAGCTAGTGGGGTCAAGCATCTAATCATCCGCTATAAGTAAGTGAAGATGGAGTAAAATCCAAGTGGGAATTCAACAAATATAGTCCTACATAGCCTAAGTTGTACATGCTTGATGTTTCTTTACCAATGTGTTTTTGAACCAATTTCAAACAAAAACATTACATGTTGAAATTGAAAACCTTGATTCAGAAAAAAACATTCATTGAAACAACCAAGTCTCTAACTGGAAAATCTAAAAAATCAAACAAACTTCCAACAAACTGCATCATTTTCCCAGTTCAACACATCTGCTACATCTTATAGCACATCTGTGTGCTCTTTTAGCTCATCCAACTACTGTTATAGCACATCTGTGCAAAACTATGGCACATCTATCCTCTATTCCAATGCATACAGTCAATCTTTTAGTGCATATGTGTATTTTTCCAATGCATTTACCCGATCTTTTAGTGCATATGTGCAATATTTTAGCACATTAACCCTTTGTTTTAGCGTATCCAAGCAATCTTATAGCACATTTGTGCAATTTTCTGGTGCATCCGTCCTCTGTTTTAGCACATCTATCAAATCTTTTAGCACATTTGGGCTCTGTTTTAGCGCATCCATTAAATGCAAAAACCCAAGAGTTAATCTTGTCCCTTGTTTCACAGTTTGGACCAAAATTTTAGAATCTTCTCAAGTACAAAATCATTCCTTAGGTACCATAGAGTCTAAAATTATTAAAATTGACCTCTATAAGTGGAATTCTCCAACCTAAACCAAGATCTAACCTCTGAAATTGCAAAAATCATCAAATCTATCGCACCTTTGATTATTAAGCCTAGTTTCATCATCAGGATTTATCATCCTTTCATCACGAAATGAAGCTATATAGTCCAATAAAACTTAGTCTCATTAGAATTTTTCATTCTATTGGACTTAGTTGTAATCCTTGGTACTTTTCCAAAACTTAGATCAAATTTTAGTTAAAACTATAACACTTGTATTCCCGTTCAAACAAGGTTATAAAAATGAAAACTTAAGGAAAAAAGACTTAAAAATCAAAACATTGAAGAGTGAAACCTTGAAACCCCAACCATTGAAACTCCAAATATCAAAATTCCAACCATTGAAAATCCAACCATTGAAACTCAAAACATTGAAACCCAAAACAGTTAGACACAAAACACCATGGCTGAGGCTGAAGAGAATCCTTTTCATGGAATCCACAACAATGATTGGCTGAAAAAGAAAAGATAGAAATCTTTATTGACAACCTCAATGACGAGATGAGTTATAGATTGGAGTTGCAATGTCCCCCAACCTTCAAAAAATTGATTGAAAACATGATTAAAATTGAAGAGGCTTTAGTCAAGAGAGGAGTCATCAAAATATACAACGAAAACAACTCATCAGACTCCTCCAAAAATTACAATAGTGGTGACAAACCCAAGTTTTGGCAACGAAACAAGAATGTTGGAAACAACGATGGGGTAGTTGAAATTCAAAATGAAAAACCTGTATTCAACTTAACTGCAGCCACCACCACCAAAACTAATAAGAATAACAATCCCCCCAACAACCAAAACAACAACCAAAATGTCAACCAAAGCAACAATCAAGGTAATGCTGGATCTAGAACACCATCATATCGAACATCCTCAAACTAAAGGAGGTTCACCCCTTTGGGAAAATCACCAGAATCAACATTAAAAGAACTTCTTGAAGCTAAAGTCATAACGTTACCAGAGGAAAGAAATTGGGAACCACAAGTCAAGCCTCCATGGTGGAACGATGCTCATTTCTATGACTTTCATTGCAACAAAGGACATAAAGCCAACGACTGCATGCAGTTGAAGCACTTGATACAAGATCTAATTGACAACAAGATGATATTTGTGGAAGGACCCCAAAAAAACAATGATCATGGAGCATTCAAGAACCCTCTACCCAAATATGAAAAAGGGGAATCTTCTTCTTCAAATACCAAAGGAAAAAACATAAACTATGTCTATGACACCACTATTCTATGTATTAAGGTGGTTGATGATCAAACCCATGATAAATCAGATCTTATTGCAAATGATAACCCAACAAATGACAACACCATTGAACATGAACAAAACATCATTGCAATTGAAAATCATCACCATGATGTCGACACTACCTCAAATCAAATAAATGTTATCAAAATAAAAGAGAAACAAGACAACACACCTGTCAATGCAATCACACGAGGAAAAGCTGAGGTAACATTGAAAGGAGCTACCCCTTCCACGTCTAAATCAACTGCTATCCCTACAACTCAATATAACATAGTGGATCAGTTGCAGAAGATACTTGCACAAATATCCATTTTAGAATTTCTCAAGATTTCACCTGCTCACAAGGAAATCTTAGAACAAGCTCTAGTTGCCACCACGGTATCGAACAATCTAGATGTTTGCCAATTTCATACTATGGTGGGATATTTGAATGCACCACACTGCTTATCCTTTTTAGAACACGATGATGTATCTATCAACCATCCACACATCGCTACCCTCCACATTGAGGTCTTAATCCACAAGTACCACATTAAACGTGTTCTAATAGATGGAGGAGCTAGCCTGAATATCTATACTTTGAAACTTATTTGTGCATTAGGATATTTAGAAAATGCTATTGATCCTAGAAAGAAAATCACAATAAAAGCATATGATGACGAGGAGAGATATTCACAAGGGTTGATAGTGCTACCTATTCAAGTGGGACCAGTTGTCAGAGATATAGTATGACAAGTGTTAGACAAAGAGTTAACCTACAACATACTCTTGGGAAGGCCTTGGATTCATGACATGCAAGCAACACCATCCACATATCACCAATGTTTGAAGTTCCCATTTAATGGGCAAGAAATCACTATTACAACTAACTCAAACAACCCCCAATATTGTAATTCCCTCAAGACAACCCAAGATGATTTTGTACCACACAATAGGGAAGCTCCAACTTAGGGTTCATCAAATGATGGGAAACAACTAAATTCCTTGTCAAAGTGGGTTGAGAAAAAGGACCTATCAAAGGATAAGGATATTGGTGATGCCAATCCCTCGAGTAAAGAAAGTACATCAAATCCTACTCCACAAAATTAGGAAATCCAACTTGAGTCCTTATCGAAATAAGTTGCCAAGATCCAATTGAAAGACAAGGGCATGGGGGAATATTCATTTCAGCAATCCTTATGTTTGTCACAACTTTCATCTTTTCCAAAGTCACATGGACAACCGTCGACATCAAGACGACAATCGTCACAACCCATTACACTCTTTGATGACACCTTTGTGAGAGTAGGCACATTAGTGGGTGAGCCAGATGACAAAGAGGTTTTGAACTGGTTATATTAAGATGAAGAATCATCACAAGCATCCACCTCAAGTGTACAAACATAGCAGTATGGCAAAGGAAAGACAATCCTGGAAAATATGGGATATGAGGGAAAGGGTCCTATCGGTAAAAGGAAAGAAGGCATCATAGAACCGATATAACCTATCACAATGCAAGCCAAGGATAAAACAGGATTGGGGTATAGAGAAGAATCAAGAGAAGAAACTAGACAAGAAGTTGTTGAAAGAATCCTACAAATACAAGCTAGTAATGATCATGAAATTGATTCAAATGAATATGAGTGGGATTCACTATCCGAAGAGTCTTGTCATGACAAGAACATTGATGTAGTCCAAAAGTATAAACCCATATGCAAGAAGGGTCAAAGTTCAGGTTATAGACCACTAGAAATAGGATCACAACATATTGATGAGTCCAACGAAGATGATTAGACTCAGAGTGAAACAGATAATTCAGAGGAGATTTACCTTATAGACATTGATTTCGCTATTGGAAAATCCAAAGAAATTACCATCAAGGCCCTTACTGCATCTGACTTTAGTCAATCCAATGAATCTTTACCCCTAGTACATCTTGAACTCATAGATTGGGATCAAACTGAGCCATTTGACATCCCCATCTTTTCAAATGATGAAGCCATTGTCAACTTCCTTTGTTCTACCGATCCCGAAATAGATTCCACCATTGAACATCGTAACGAAGCTTCCAACCAGGAGAGTGTTAAATTTTCCATCTATAAAATGAATAATATAGGGAAAAGATCTGATGGTGAAAACCATTCAATGGCAGTATCAAATCTAGAAAAAGTAAAAACAAAGAGTGTATCCAATGGTGAAAACCTCTCTAAGGCGTTGAAGGATGGAAAATTTGACACACTCCCTGAAAAATTTCAAGAATGATCTAAAGTATTGGTTGAACCCACCCAGTCTATCACATTGGCAATGAAGAAACAGTGAAAATTGTCCATCTATCAGAATCCTTGATAGATCAAGAAAAATCGAACTTCATCAAATTCTTTACAAAAAGACAGGTCAATTTTGCTTGGTCATATGCCAACATGCCAGGGATCGAGCCAAAACTCGTTATGCACTACTTATCACTACCCGCAGGAGTAAAAATGGTTAAACAAAAGTTAAGGAAAATAAATCCACATATTGCCATATTGGTGAAAGCGAAACTAAAGAAGCTATTGGATGCGGGATTCATTAGACCAATTGACTATGCTGAATGGATATCAAACATTGTGCTTGTTTCAAAACTAGACAAGAGCATCAAGATATGCATAGATTTCAGAGATCTCAATAAGGCTTGCCCAACAGATGACTTTCCCTTACCTAACATTGATATCATTATGGACCTAACAACAGGACATGGCATGTTGTCACTCACGGATGGTTTTTCTGGTTATAATCAAATCAAAATTACACCTGAGGATCAAGATAAGACAACCTTCACATGTCTATGGGGAACCTTTTGTTGGAACATCATGCCATTTGGGTTGAAGAATGCAGGAGCAACTTATTAGCTTGCTATGACAACAATCTTTCATGATATGATGCACACCTTCATGGAAGACTATGTGGACGATCTGTTAGCCAAATCATACACCAAAGAAGGAAACCTGGAGATCTTAGATAAAATCTTCACCAATCTAGAAAATTTTAATGTATGACTAAACCCAAAGAAATGTGTGTTTGGGGTGACTTCAGTTAAACTCTTGGGATACATAGTTTCAAAAAATAGTGTCAAGGTAGATCCCAAAAAGGTAAAAGCCATCATGGAGATTCCACCACCCAAGAACACCAGTTAGCTATGATCTCTACAAGGGAGATTCCAATCAATCTGAAGATTTATCTCACACATGGTAGACAAGACCCATCCTTTCACTCACTTGCTACATAAAAAATTATCTTTCCGATGGGATGAGAAATGCAAAGGAGCCTTCAACCAATTAAAACAATATTTGATGAGTCCACCCATCTTAGTACCACTAGCAGAAGGAAAGCCCCTTTTATTATACATAGCAACAACTGAAATATCATTGGGAGCCTTGTTAGACAAGAGGATTCAACATGAAAAGAAAGGGAAATCTATTATATCAGCAGAACCTTAAATGGAAATGAGATCAATTACACCTTCATTGAAAAGGCTTGTCTGGTAGTAGTATTCGCTACCCAACAATTACGACACTACATGCTCACCCATACCATCGAATTGATAGCCAAGATAGATCCACTGAAATACCTTCTTAGCAAAGCTAATCTAACTGGAAGAATAGCTAAGTGGGTCATGATGTTAAGTGAATTTTACATCCAATATGTCAATAGGAAAGAAATCAAAGGACAAGCAATCACATACCAGTTAGCTAGAGCACCATTGCATGACAATCATCCAATGAACATTGAGTTTCCAGATGCTGATGTGCTAACAGTGTCCACACAACAATGGGTCTTGTAATTTGATGGTTCTTATACAAAACATGGATCAGTAGCCAGAATCTTTTTTATCTCTCCATAAGGACATACCATTCCCAAATCCTATAGACTGATGTTCCCTTGCACTAACACCATAGCCAAATATGAAGCCTTGATCATTGGAATCAAAGTAGTAGTTGAGTGGAAGATCACAGAGTTACATGTCTATGGGGATTCACAACTAGTCATTAATTAGGTAAACAATGATTATTAAACAAAGGATGACAAGATGATGCCCTAAAAAAGAATGGTTGATGACTTCAAAAAGTACTTTGTAGAAATAAGATTTGAGCAGATTCCTCGAAGTGACAACAAAGCCGCTAATGCCATGGAAACCATTGCTTCTCTCTTGCAGATTCTGGAGAAACGATCCCATTATGAGTTCATGGTGGAGAAACTATTCATCCCATCATATGATAACCCTATATCCCATGTTATCTACCATTTGACTAAGGCTGACACTTCCCTCTACGAAAAAATTTGTACATACTTGAAAGATAACACCCTCCCACCTGACCTATCTCGTAATCAAAAATGAAACTTCATTCGTCAAGCTGCATGACACACCCTTATCATAGATGCTCTTTATCTATGAGGTCTTGATGGAACTCTCCTCTGATGTCTGGAATGTGACAAGTTTGAAACAACTTTATGGGAAGTACATGAAGGTGTTTGTGGAACTCATTCGAGTGGTTTAACCTTAGCTAAGAAACTCCTCCATTTGGGATATTACTAGCCGACTATGGAGAGGGATTCTTTTTAGTTCATCAAGAAATTCCAAAAGTGATAGATTCATGGCAATCTCATCCATGCACTAGCACATGAACTTCAACCCTTTGCATCAACATGGCCCTTTTGTCAGTGGGGATTGGATCTCATAGGGAAAATTCATCCATCTTCATCAAATGGACACAAGTTCATTATCATAGCCACAAAGTATTTCATGAAGTGGATTAAAGTTGTCCCTCTAACCACTATCATAGGAAAATAAATCTCATCCTTCATCCTGAACTACATCATCTGTTGGTATGGGATCCCTCAATCGATCATCACTGACAATGACAAACCTTTCAAAAATTAGGACGTTGAAGAACTTTGTGAGAGGTTTCACATCCAACATTGGTTTTCTACACCATATTATCCTCAAGGAAATGGCCAAGCAGAGGCCTCAAACAAAACTATCCTAAAAATCTTGAAGAAAACCATCAATGATGTTGGACGTGACTGGCATGTTCAACTAAACCCCACTTTATGGGCTTACAAAACTAGTATTCTCACCCCAAAAGGAGCCACACCATACACTCTAGTCTACGGATCTGAATCCATTCTACCTATTGAGGTTGAACTACCATCACTCCATGTGTCACTGAAAGGGATCATTTTAGATGAGGATTACAAAGTGTCTAGGTTACAGGAATTGGAACTCTTGGATGAGTGTTGTCAGCATGCAGTGGATCACCTGAAAGCATATCAACATAGGATATCCATAAGCTATAATCGCAGAGTGAAACCTAGAACATTTTAGGTTGGTGACTTAGTCCTAAAAGAGAATCTCCGTAATCAAGAAGATCGAGAGAAGAAGGGGAAATTTTAACCAAACTGGCTAGGTGTCTTTGTCATTGTGTCAGCCTTCAGATCAGGAGCATATCAATTTTCCACACTAGAAGGGGATTTGTTTGATGAACCCCTCAATAGCTTGCATCTCAAGAATTTCTACACTTGAATCATCTAGTGCATCGGAAAAAGGTCTTGGAAAAATACTAAAAAACATTAGAAAATGTCCTTAAAAAATGGTTGCCTTGATGAAAACCTGGAAAACAGGTGTCTTGGTAACAATAAAAAAAAGAAAAAGATCAAAAATTCAAAAAATCAAAAAAATAGAAAATACAAAAAAAGTGAAAAATAAAAATAAAAATAAAAATAAAAATCATAAAAAATCTGTAAAAGTGCAATAAAAACAAGTAGTGAAAACCTGGAAACATGCACTATTTGTGATAGGTTAGGTTTTCCATCTATTTAAGCATGCTGACCATTTGCTTTCGCCATTTTCTTTTGCCATCCATCTTCCTATCATCGAAAAGCTTCATGTACATATCTTGGCATCGTAGTCATGTCTCACCCTAGACTGGGGGAAAAATCCTGAACTCACTGGGGGCAATAAAATTTGAGCTTGAACCAATAGACAAAAAATAGTAGTAAAACACAAACCAAAACAATGATCATAGTGCAACTCAACATTGAGCATCAATCACCATCAGAAACACATTGAACATCCAAATCAAAACAGCCAAATCAAACCAAAAGAAAGCTTCAAAATGGATGATGTTCCTTCTGAATCATGGGTTTATCATGACTAACATAAATGTTCAATTGTTGTACTTTAATTTTTGTTATCATATCTTTGGAGCACCTTAATGATGTATCGAACTAGAGGAGCTAGGAAGGAGCATGATTTTTCTTTTTCTGTTGTCTGTGAGTTGATCATTATTACTGTGCAAATTGTCGTGTGACGCGCTCTACAAAGTATCACTAATGACATTTCGAATTTGCATAGGAAAATGGTTAGCTCTTTTCTGTTTACGCGAGCAATACTCAGGTCATCTTGATTAATTATACTTAGATGCTTATGTTAACTTTCACTATCAAACATCATGAAAGTAGTACTCAGGTCATCATGGTCTAAATATGCCATCGATGCTTGTACTCACTTTCAACATTTTAAAGGCCCAATGATGATAAAAAGAACAACAAATCGGTTGTTATGAATGACAACTTTTGCATATGAGATCTGCATGGTTAGAGTAGATTGCAAGCATGTTAGTTTGTATCTGTATTTATGGGATTTCTAAAGCTGCAAAAATAATGTTATCTCTTGCACTAATGGATTAAGTACACTTGACATTACCAAAAACACATCAGTTGTATCATCATTTGCATACATTATCACATCATTCATTCATCCATGCATTACATCATAATATTTGCATTAGAAAACACAAAAAGATGTGCATTGCATCTCATTTACATAATCAAAATCATTTCATATAGTTGCATTAAGAAAGTGGTTCACTAAGCTTAAATGAGTGAGTCTCTTCAGATTTCCAAAAGAATTGGGAAATATTTCAAGTTTTGTGAAGCTTAACTTAACAAAGAATCAACTAACGACAACCTTCCCACAACTCTTGGAAGTTGGATAGATTCACTCATTTAAGCTTAAGACCCTAGAAGTTTCGAAGCATTACAAATTCAGCTAAGCATAATCATTTGCATCACATAACCATATCATTACAAAACATCATACACATCATTTACATAATCATTACATCCCATTATCATCACATTCATACATAATCAATATGAACATCACATATCATCACATATTGTTTGCATAATCAAATCCATCTCACATAGCATAAAACATCCTTTTCATAAATTCATAAAACATATAGAATCATCCATCATGCATTATCATATCATCATTGCAAAATCATCGAATATGGAACCATCATTGTATAATCATCATGATCATTATCACATAGACATCATCAACACATAGAACTAGGTACCATCATACAATAATTTCATATAACATTCATTCATTCATTACATCACTTATTTGCATTAGAAAAGTACAAAAACATCAAATGAATCACATAGCATTGGCATAATAAAATCCATCACATGCATCATATAGACATAAATTCATAAAACATCATAGAAAACACATCAGTTGCATCATCATTTGAATCCGTGGCATATCATATCATCAGGATCATCATCATACACAGAAATTAAATGCATCCATAACATCACATAGAAATTAAATGCATCATAAACATCTATCATATAACATCATATCAACACATAGATCATAATCATCACCACATATCATATAATCTAGAAAATCAGAATGTCAAAGTGTACAGGAAAATCCAAAGGTATGAAGAGATTCATCGATATAAAAAATGGCAGTGTATCATAAAGTATGAAAACAAGAGGTACATCATCAATATCTCATAACACTGTATACATCATGTCCCAAATATATCAGAAAATCACAAACTGGAGCTATGTCGTGCTCCCCCCAGATGGTAATGACATCCTAGGACTGGTACGTCCCCCTCCACCTGATGGACCCACACAAGGATCTCTCCTATCTCCAGGCAATGGGTGCGTAACACCCACACTAACAGTCTGAGACTGAGACCTGCCAGACCGTGACTATGCAAAGCTTTCTCGCCACTCGGGAGGGACCACCTCATGATATCAGCCACTATAAAACTCAACCTCCTAAGCAGTGTGATGAATCTCTTTGAATAGTTGAATGTACCCGTAGCCGCTGCAACTTGCTGTAACCTCTCAATAATGGCCTCAACCTACTTCACCCACCGTCTCAAGGAATCCCTCTCAGTAGTCAAGGTGGAAATCTGACCTTGCATCTGTCCTTGTCCCTACACTTGGGCCTGTATCTGTGCAAGCTGAGCTTGCACTTGCTGCCTAGCATCATCCCTCTCGACTATCAAAGTATGAACCTGCCCCTCTACTTGTGTCAGAAGATCCTGTACCTGCTCTAACTGTCCCTATAGCATATGAACCTACACCTATAATGCAACAATCTACGTCTGCTGTTGTTGAGATGGTAGCCTAATCTGTACTCGCTGCTATGATGGGTCCACTAATGATTGCTTCTTGCGAGGCACTCTCATCTCTCTGACATCAGGACCTGGCCCTCCTCCTCCCCCATTACCTCCATCATCAGCCCCATCACTCTCCTCTCCATCACCCTCACTTCCCTCACTGCTCTCCTCCTCAGACTCCTCCTCCTCTCTTCGTCGCCTCCACCCATGACCTCCTGCCTCCTCCTCTGCTAGCAATGGTGCAGGCTCATCTAGAATTGTGATATGTGGAAATGGATGCGTAAGCATGTACATGGCATAATCCTTAAATATCAACACATCCGTGATCTTTAGATGCACCTCCCAAATGATGGCCAGTAATGCTTGATAGTGCCCAACTGCTACATCATAAGACAAACACGACCCCCACTCTATCACATCCTATCGCCGCTATGCATAATGGGCTACCCCCTAGGGTATGGGATGAACCCAACCATACTGTCTCAGAAATCTCAGTACCATGAATCTCTCAATGACAAAGCGAGTCTGACCAATCAAATACATCAACTAAAACAAATACGACATCTTCGTGTCATCCTCGGGCCATGACTCACAATCAACATAGGGTCTCCACACAACAGCCTCCAAATCATCAAGAGCCCTCCTACAATACTCCAACTTGCCTAGCCTAGGCTGAGCAAGTCGACCTACATAGATATGAACATAGGGCCTCAGGGTTGGCCTCTGTCTGTCTCCTGCTAGCCGACTAATCGCTATATGCTCCCAGGCCCAGACCTGGAGCAATGTGACTCTTGCTGATAGATTGACCCCACATAGATAGACCACCTAGTGCAAATCATGTTATAGATGGGATAACATACAACAACCCCATATGTATCTAGTCCCATGAATGATCATAATCTCTAAAATCCTTCCCCATCCAACTAAGAGTCCCTTTGACCTGTGATCAGGATAAAGGAACCCTCCAATGAAACCAGCTAGTACACAGGGCAATGTGGCATACACATCAACCATGTCCCTCCATGGAATCTCATAACCACTGATCATATCATCCTGAAAAACTCGTCGTAGTGCATCGGTACCACCCTGCTCCTGTGCATCATATATGACCAGCTCTCCCACCACCGAAATCCATAGAATCTGATATACATCCTCAGGTGTAATAGTGATTTCACTAGTGGGAAAATGGAAAGTGTTATGCTCACCGTGCTTAGCCAAGGCTGTCAATAACCCCTTGTTGATCTTGATTTGGGGCATATTGATGAGAGATGACAACCCATATCATGTAATAACAGCTGTCTCAAGCTGCATCAAATGGCGAATCAGATCCCAAGTCCTCAAGAACCACTCTTTGATCTGTAAACTAGTGAGAGGCTCCTATCATCACAAAATCGCAAATCAATCAATCAATCAATCAACATTAATCAAAATCAATCAACCTATCAATCTAATTAGCTCTGGTGAGACTTTGATCAAATCTCATGAGCATCAAAATCAATCAAGTCAACCTCGCCTATCATGAGGTTTATCAAATCAATCAATTTTAACCTTGCCTATCATGGGGTTTATCAAATCAATCAATTTTAACCTCGCCTATCATGAGTTTTATCACATCAATCAATGCACCTCGCCTATCATGAGGTTTATCAAATCAATAAAATCAACCTCGCCTATCATGAGGTTTATCAGATCAATCAACCTATAATTGATCCTTGCCTATCATGAGGTCAATTATCATCATCCTATCATTGAATCTCACCTATGATGAGATCAATGGAAATCTAATCTATCAACATTATCAATCATCCTCAAATCACAGACTAATGCGATCAAACATCATAAAAAATGAGGAGTCTCAACAAAAAAATCATCAAATTTACCCAATGCACCAAAACTGTGCTCCAATGCGCTAAAACCCTCTATGCGCTAGAGAAATGCATCAATGCACTATAACAGACCTTCAATGCGCCAATTTACTCTATGCACTGGAATGGAGTCCCGATGCACTACTCCATTTCATCTATGCGCTAAATCAATCAATTAAATGATTCACCGCACAAGGTTTTACTGCAAATGTCACTGAAAGTTACTTTGTCCGTGAGTACGCCTATGTGCACTACTATACAATTTGAGCGCGACTCCAACTTAAGGCTATGGGTCAGCTTATGATGCGCGATTTCGCCATTGGGTCGTGGCAAAACATTTCAAACGCAATTTAAAAGAAACAAGTGGAAAATCAAATGAACATGGTGGTAAAAATTTCTGGTGTATCGAGGTTTGTACGCTGGTGGGCGGTTGTGCCACCTGACTCGCTCGAACTGGTGCGTGTGGTAAGGGATCACCATTTTGCTCCAAGTTTGTTCAATCACTCTCACTCATAAAGTTTTCAAATTGCAAAATGCACAAATGAACTTTTTAATCAAATTTTTAACCTTTTAAAGGTTAATTAAGTGGAATTTTATGGGGTTGTGTTATTTTTGTTTTTCAAAGGGGCCTTAATTAATCAGATTATCACCTGCTGACTTCTACATCATTTTTTCAGGAGATAAATCATTTCTAAAGCGTAAAATTTTGAGATCATCATCAAATCATCAAAATTTTCAAAAATTCCAAAAATCCTAAAAATTCCAAAATTCATCAATTTATCTCTCAACGGGGCATATATCCGTTATCATCTGAAAATCAACGTTTGGGGCATCAATTTTTTTTCCTATATCGGTGGTTTAATTTTTCTTGAAGCAACGTAAACACATTACTTCAAAGAGGCAAAATGTACACCTTAAAACGGTTAAGACATTTAATTAATTAAATACTAGTTATTTAATTAATATTCAATCACGAGCAAATAAATTTCAATTTATTTACATAGTTCACCCTTTCTTTCTAATGCTCTTCCAAACTAAAATATATTCTTCAATTCAATTAAATAAACAAATTGGTGTTTGTTTTTATCAAATTGTTTCACTAATCCTCGATTAGTAACTACACATGTCTACAAATCTCTATGCCACCTCACAAGGTTACATATACCAGCCAATCTAATTTTTAAATTAGAATTATCTTCAAAGACATGGCTTATTCCTCACACACTTCTTCAACAAACTTTCAAACACATGGTCTTTTTCTCACACACTTGATTCTTCCATCCATTTGGCATGTTGTCTTTGGTCAAGAGATTCCTCCATCCATTTGGCATGTTAACTTTGGTCAAGGGGACACCTTCTTGATTCTCTTCATCTCCACTGTTCATCCCTCTTGTTCGAATCTTGACCGTCGATCGTTGCCACATCACAAGATGCTTGAAAAAGCCTATAAATGCAACCCTTTTCCATTGTATTTTGTATCCACATTTGAGTAGATTTATCATGTAGGAATATCGTTTGAGCATTGGAGCATTTGGAGTCTTATAGTTACATTTCATATCATGTTTTGCATCATAGTTACATCTTAGAATAACACTTTGCTTCATAGTTGCATTTTATGTCATGCTTTGCATAGTTGCATTTTAGATTAACATTTTTATAGTTAGCATTTGAGCATATGAAAAATCATCCTAGCTTCATATCATAGCATTTACATTGTATAATCTAACACCATTATCCATTCATCATAGTATCAATTATCATTTTCATCATATAGTTTCATGTAGGAACTTAATTGGCTTGCATGTTGAATCTTATCTCGTTTCTCAAGTTGTAATTTTAACAACCATAGTGCAAATAGAAATATGAGGGTCAAATGGTTTAATAAATCCTTGAGAATAGAGGAAAATAAGACATTCTTAAAAGATTTGTTTAGCTGCAAAATAGAGTAGTTTACTTATATTAAATCTTTGATATAATTCATTTCATTAAGGTTTGTGTTGATTTACTAACAATTCCCACATTTCTCTCACACACAGATTGTAATCTTCAATTTGATTTATATGAGCATTGCATTTATGGAAAAAAAAACCATGTTCAATTTTACTCGAGTTCACATAAATCTTGTGGTCTATTAGATCTTATTCATTTAGATGTGTTTGGTCCTGTAGATGTTTCTTCGATTGGTAAATCCACATATTATGTTTCATTTATTGTTGATTATAGTAGAAGGAAATGGGTATATTTTCTAAAAAGTAAATTTGAAGTTTTCAGTTGATTTAAAGAATTTAAAGAAATGGTTGAGTTGTAGACTGGAAAGAAAATAAAATGTTTGAGGATTGATAATGGCGGTGAATTTTTCTCTAATGATTTTGATAGATTCTATAAAGAATGCGGTATTCATAAAAAAAAGACAACTCTGTATTCTCCACAACATAATGGAAATGTAGAAAGAATGAACAAGACACTGAAGGAGAAGGTTAGGAGTATGTTGAGTGGTGCTGGCATAGAACAAAGGTTTTGGGCTAAAGTTGTTGTCACTACCTGTTACCTGATTAATAGGTATCCTACATCAACTCTTGTTGATAAGATGCCTATAGAGGCATGGTCGGGTCACAAGCCTTCATTAAGACATCTTAGAATTTTTAGTTGTGAGGCATATACACATGTGCCAAAGGAGAAGCAAACAAAGTTGGAGAACAAGGCTGTGAAATGTATCTTGATTGGATACAATTATGGTGTGAAAGGATACAAGCTTTGGGAACCTGTTGCACAAAAGGTAATATATAGTAGAAGTGATATTTTTAGAGAAACTAAGCCTTCTTCTGTTACATTATAGCCAGAACAAATTAAATAGGAAGATGTGATTCAATTTCCTTCTACACCTAAGAAAGTTGAATCTAGGCCCAAGGATAGACAAGAAGTTGAGGAGAGCTCATCTAGCTTTGGATCTTTAGAAGAGGAGGAAGAACCTCCAACTCAACTTGTTTGTAGGTATATAGACAACCACCTGAAGGTATACACCTGATGATTGGAGATGTATTTTTGCTTTGAAAACATGGATGAACACCAATCTGTAGAAGAGGCATGGGGTATGAATGATGTAGAATCCTAGAAGATTGCTATAGATGAAGAAATGACATCTTTGAAAAAGAATGATACAAGAAATTTTGTGCCATTGCCTGAAGGACAAAAACTTGTTGGTTGTAAATGGGTGTTCAAGAAAAATATTGGTTCAGATGGAGGTATTGAGAAGTACAAAGCAAGGTTGGTTGTGAAAGGTTACTCTCAAGTTGAGGGTGTTGATTATGGTGATATATTCTCTCCTATTGCAAAAATGACATCCATTAGATTTTTGCTTTCTATTGTTGCTTCTTATGATTTAGAGGTTGAGAAAATGGATGTAAGAGTTGATTTCCTTCATGGTGACTTGGTGGAGGATATTTATATGACACAACCAGAGCACTACGCAATGAAAGTTAAAAGTAAATTGGTTTGCAAATTGAAGAAATATTTGTATGGTTTAAAATAGAGTTCTAGAATGTGGTACCAGAAATTTGATACGTATGTGTTGAGTTTGGGATTTGAGCGTTCTAAATCAGATCATTGTGTTTATTATAAAACTGATGGTGATAATTTGCTGTTTATTGCATTATATGTTGATGATCAATATGTTATTTATTGGCAAAGGGAAAGGTATGATTTTAGAACTGAAATCTCAACTTGCTGCTAAATTTGAAATGAAAGACCTTGGTGCAACTAGACACATTCTTCAGATGGAAATTAAAAGAGATAGAGTGAAAAGAAAGCTATGGCTTGGACAAAGTAAGTATGCCAATTCAATTTTATAGAGATTTAACATGCAGGATTATAGACCATTATGTGTTCCTGTTTCAGTTGGAACAAAGTTATCTATTTTAGATTGTCAAACATCTCCATTAGAGATGGAAGACATGAGTAGAGTGCCTTACTAGAGTTCAGTTGGAAGTTTGATGTATGCTATGGTAAGTACTAGACCGGACATTTCCCAAGCAGTGGGAGTTCTTTCCAGATATATGTCTAATCCTGGTAGAGCTCGTTGGGATGAAATTAAAAGGGTCTTCAAATATTTGCGCGATATCTCAAATTATTCCTTTTGTTATTATAGTAATGTGACTAAAGACAATATTTACATTGATATTCATGGTTGTGTGGATTCAAAATGGGTAGGTGATATTGATAGCAGATGATCCACTAGTGCTTATGTGTTTACTTTATTTGGTGGTGCAATCAGTTGGACGAGTAAGTGACAGGATGTGGTTGCTTTGTCCACTACTGAAGTAGAGTATATGGTAGCTACTCATGCTTGTAAATAAGCCATTTGGATTAAGAGACTGTGCTCATATATTGAAATAAAACAAGGTGTAGTGACAATTTATTGCGACAATCAAAGTGTGATATGTCTAGCCAAGAACTCGACATTTCATGCTAGGACCAAGCATATTGATGTACAATATCATTTTGTTTGAGATATGGTCGAAGATGGCAGGGTGAAGCTGGAAAAGGTAGATATTTTGATGAATGTTGCTGATTCTTTAACTAAGCTTGTGAGCACAGAGAATTTCAGATAGTGTTCAGATATTATGGGCCTTTCGGCCCCTAGAAATTAAGAGACAATGTTTACTCCCTTCCGTTGCTCTTGCAAGGTGTTCGACAAGTGGGAGATTTGTTGGGAAAATGTATCTCAACCTTGCAATTATATAATGGTTATTATTGATAGGATATATATATTTCCTAGTTACATTGATAGGTGTAATATACAATGGCATAAGGGGGAGAGTGGGATGCATGTAAACTATTTTTTGTTAACTTTTTCAGGAAACTACTAGAATGGCCAACATATATTAGATAAATGATACACTATAAATCTAGACCCTTAATTATTAGGTTTTATATCTAATGGTGGATATTTTGTTGGCCTATCTTACCCTTGAATGTAACCCTATTTTATGAGGGTGCTATATTATGACTGCTATAGAAAGAGACGGTGATGTATTCTGAGAGTCTGATAGCAGTCGTGTTGTCTCTTGATCTCTGAGTGGTGATACTCTTATGAGAAGCTTTCTCTGCAAGTATATTGTAATCTTTGTGATTTCCTGGATAATATATTGGGTACCTTTTGGAGTGTGGGGTTTTTCTCCCAAAAGGGTTTTCCCCACATAAATCACTATGTCGTGGTATGCATGATATTTATGTTTATTCTATTTAAGTTTCTATAACTGTTAAAGATATGTAAAAGTATTGCATTATTCTCCTCTCAATATTAGTGTAGGAAGTTGTTTCACTACCTTAGCTTCCTTACAAATGCCGCATTAGGAACCAAGTTAAATTTTAGCTTGGCTTACCATCCTCAGATCGATGAACAGATAAAGAGGGTAGATCAGGTAGTTGAAGATCTCCTCTGAATGTATTGCATGGGCCAATAGTATAAGTGGGAAGAATACCTACCATTGGTAGAATTTTCTTACAATAAATCTTATCACACATCTCTAGGTATGGCACCATTCAAAGCTCTTTATGGGTGAAAGTGTCATACACCCACCAGTTGGGATAGATTGGAAGATAGGATCATAGTAGGACCTAAAATGCTCAAGGAGATGGAAGAACAAATGAGAGTTATTAAGAGCAGACTAAAGGAGGTGATAGATTGACAAAAGAGTTATGCTAACAAAAATATAACTCTTGGACAATTTGTGGCAGGGGATAAAGTCTTCTTAAGATTCAGGCCTCATAAAAGTTTCATTGCCTTTGAAAAGTATTCCAAGTTAGCCCCAAGATATATGGGTCCATTTGAAGTCTTGGAAGTGATAAACCCAATTTCTTATAGACTTGCTTTACCACCTGATCTGGCTCAACTTCATAATGTGTTTAATGTTTCTTTACTTAAGCCATATCATCCTTATGTAACTCATGTGCTTGATTGGAAAACTTTGCAGGTATAGGACCCAAAAGTGGTGCTAGTGGAGCCCATTAGAATTCTGGATAGACACAATGTTAAGTTGTAGAGCAAATACATTGCTTAGTTTAAGGTCCAATGAGACCGGTATTCAAAAGATAATGCTACTTGGGAGGATGCGAAAGAAATAGAATGCTCCTTCCCACATTTGCTTGCTTAGAGACTCTTGATAATTTTGTTTGAATATTTTTGATTGAATATTATAATGTTTTGGATTGGAAACAATATGATATGATGTTTAAAGAGACATATATGCTCTAATTTTGATTAAATAGACATCAGGACGATGTCTCGTCCAAGAGGGGAAGGATATCATAACCCAATTCTTATTGAATTTAAATTATAATATGATAAATTGAACTATTGAGGAAATTCAATATGTTGAATGAAAAAGTTGATATTTTTGAAACGTTTGAAAGAAGTTGATCATCTTTTGAATATGTGATCTTTTGAACTATCTTATACTTTATCATGATTGAACATTATTGATGAACTGAGTAAGTGCAAGTATGTGCAAATGTAGGAAAACAGGTTGAAGGATGAGAACACGGTTGAGGTAGGATTGTTTAGCTAGATAAAATGGTAAGATTGATGGAATTTGGGTGTACACACCAAAAAATGACATGATGTCTGCATTTGAAATTTCATATAGGAGATTATATTAATATGATTCGAAATGATTCAATGATTGAAAAAAAGTAGCCTTGTGGAATGATATACATGTGATTTCTTATTTAATTGTCCATTTTGATCTCGTGTTTTTGAAAATTTAAAAGAAAATGATAGCATGGTTAAACACATATATGTATGCATGTATTTAAAAAGGCTTACTTAAAGGATAAGAAAACAACTTCATTTAGAAGCCATTAATTGAGTAAATAAAAGTCCATTCTTATTTAAATAGTGATATATGTATATAAACACACACACACACATATATGCATATACAAACATATATAAATGTACAAATGTGTACACACACACACACACACATATATATATTCCTTATAAATGAATATGGGAATCAAATTTAATAGACATTACTGTTGATTTTAAAAAAAATCTAAAAAGAGACAATATGGGAAGAGTGGCCTGCCAAATTATTGAAGGAAAGATATTCAAATGCATAAGTGGGCAGCCAGTTAATGGAAATTATGATATGAAATGACCCCTTTAGTGGAGCGCATAGGAAAAGAAGGCAAGTTACCATTGTGGTAACATAGAATCAAAAGCCAGATCTGGAGGAGAACAGGTTGGGATGACGGGTATTGAGGAATAAAGGCAAAAAAAATCCAAGGGAAATCCACGAAATTAGAGGTAAACGATGGTTTTGTTTTGTAAATTCTTGAATTTCCAGTATAGATTATTCAAAAGCTTGTATGATTTGTTTATTTTTTTGATTCCATTTGAATTGATATAAATCCGTTTGTTGATCTTCTATATGCAAATCCATTCAAATGATTTTGTTATATCTTCTGTTATGTGCAAAGGCCATGTTGACCATTCCTTGCATGCACATGCTCTGTGCATGTTCTTCTAACGACATGAAAGTTGATTACTTTATTCTGCAAATTATATGTTGTTGCCACTATTCGTTTATCTCTTGCATGTGTTAATTCTTAGCCATTCAAATGACTAGTCAGGTGAAACCAATAGCCTAAGAGTTGGAAAGTAACGATTCTTAAATTGTTTATCACTCCCTCTAAGGGAGGTAGTAATCCTCCACTGTTACCTTTCATGTTATACCATCCACTATGTGATAGAACCCTACGGTATGCCACACCA
>VDFB02000007.1:120444015-120570617 GCA_007258455.2 Sequoia sempervirens | reverse complement strand
TTTTCTTTTGCATCATTCCACACAATAGCAACTGTAATGTTACAAAAGAACAGTGATGGATATGAACAACCCATTTCATTCTTTAGTAAATCATTACAAGAGGCTGAATTGAAGTATGACATTACTGAGAAATAAGCTTATGCCCTAGTAAAAGCAGTTAAGGCATTCAAGCCTTACTTAGTAGGAGCAGAAGTCATTGCTTATGTGCCAAATGCTACAGTAATAGATGTTTTTTCGCAAAAAGAGGTAACTAGAAGAAGGTGTCACTGGATTAATCATATCCAAGAGTTTAACATCAATATCTAGATCACTAAATTAGTATGAGGGCAAGGGCTAGCAAAGTTGATGGTTGAGTCCAATTTGGAAGCTGCACATATTTGCATCATGGAAGGGGAAGAAAATTGGGTGTCAAGCATAGAAAACACATAGTGGTACACTAACATCACATACTACCTTAAACATATGAAATGTCTAGAAGGATTGAATGACAACCAAAGAAGAACCTTAAAACTTCATACATCATGATATGTCTTCATGGATGGAGATTTGTACTAGAAAAACATGGATGGTGTGTTGTTATTGGGCTTAGATGAAACACAAGCAAAACATGTTATGAAAGAAATGTATGATGGTGTATGTGGAGGACACTTTCCAACAAAGACCACTATGCATAATATACTAAGAATAGGTTATTATTGGCCCAGAGTCTTTAATAATGCTTACAACTATGTAAGAAAGTGTGAAGCATGCCAAAAATTCTCTGGCAAGATGAAATATCAAGGAGCATTTCCACTGAGACCTATGCAGGTGGAGGCCCCATTCCATCAACGGGGAATCAATTTTATAGGTGATATTACAAACAAATCTAGTGTTGGACATAAGTGGATCCTAGTAGCCATTGATTACTTTATAAAGTGGATAGAAGCTATACCAACAAAATAGGGTACTAGCAAGGTTGAAATTGGGAAATGGTTTGGGTGTATCAAATCTTACGAAGTCTTTGTGATACATTTTACCTAGTCCATTGATCAACTAAGTGACCAAATGAACAACCATAATAATGGGCAGAGAAGACAATATTCTACATCGGCTTCCTCGAGTGTGTTAAAACCAAAAAATTGACCTCAAATTTTCACCAGTCCTCGCCACCTTAGTATGGCCATTTAATTTTACACCATGAGCACCATCCCTCAAAAACCATCATTTTTTCCTAATAAGTCTAGATTACCATAATAATAATCTCCCTAAACTTATTCTAATAAAATATTATTCAAAAATCACCTTCCTCATAACTGCTACCTTAATACATACATCCCCTTAAGTTTTTCACTAGAAACACCTTTTGGTGAGACAATGCCATTTCGTGGAGAGCTACACTGTAGTCTCTTCAATAAGCCGATAAAACAAGACAACAAAAAATATCAAGGAGATTACCACACTTTGAAGGGATATATTCTGAAGTCTCTCTGACAACCCAAAAATGGATATTTCAAAGACATTGAAGTTTTTCAAAGGGAAGCGATATCTTGTCTCTCCGATAAACCAAAATGCAAAATTCCAAAGAAATATTAATATTTTAAATATGCTAAATTATTTTGGCATTCAAGAAATAGAAAAACATTTCTTGGACACAACTAATTATTATGCAATACATAATGGACAACTGTCAAATCCAAGACTTAGCTAACAAAGTGACAATTTTGAAGAGACATTGGACTATCAGACTGAGTAATGTATAAGTCCCTTCGACACTCCAAAAATAGTTGGAAATAAAATATTGAAGAGATAAGATTATATTGAGAGGACATTGATAAAAGTCTCTTCGATCACTCTGATAACAAGAAAAGAAATATAAAGAACACAAAAAAGTAACAATGAGGGAATGTTTTTAAGGATACAATATGATATTGAAGATAAATAATAGCATGTCTCTTTGAAACTCTGAAATAAAGAATAAAGGCGAGAAACATCAAAGAGAGAAGCTCATATCAGGGAGACATGAATAAAAGTCTCTCCAAAACTCCAATAACAAAAGAAGATGATTTTGAAAGGGACATTGACATATCGAAGGGAGATGGTTGCAAGTCTCTCTGAAACTCTGATAACAAAGAAGGGAGATCTCATAATATAAGAAAAGCATTAAATAAAATAATACCCAAGATAAAGTTTTTGAAAAGACCTTATGATATCGAAGAGAAATAATCACATCTCTCTTCAAAACTCCGAAAAGGAGACAAGGGAACAAGCATGTCGAAGGGAGAACAAGATATCGATGAGAGTGTAACAAAATTCTCTTCAACATAGCAAAAAATTATTTCTCACCTGACTGACATGACTGGTGAAGCTTTTGAATAAACAACTAACATTAATGTTGTCATTGATTAGCAAGTTGGAAGAAATAACATTTATGAACCAGAGTCAATAGAAGTGTGCCAAATATTGATTATATTTGGCTCGTAAGATCTCAGAGTGTTACTAAATTGGAGCTAAAAATTGAAGAACACGGTACTGCTCGATAGTAATAAGCTCGAAGAAAGAGACACTAGTTCAAGTAAGTATCCAAGAACTCAGCTGAATTTTTATTGTAGTTTGCTTGAAGTACAAAAGAACTAGGGTTTTTAAAGCATGAAAGGAATATCGGAAAAAACCCAAAATAAAAGGAAAAAAATAGAAACTAGGCCATTTAATCAAGATTTAATCAAACAATGTCCAAGATTTGGACCAAAATCTAGACGAACAACACAATTAAATCACTCAGATGAGAAACTAGAAGATAAACATAGAAACCTAGGAGATGTATAGACTCCACAACAAGGATATGACATATTCATATACCATTATAGAAGAAATATAGGCATAGACTTGTGTCAAATCCTTGGATGATGAATTTAGGTTCAAGTTTGTAGTGTCGAATGTGTTTATCAATGTGGAATTGATCAAAGTAATATCCAAGATGTATAATCCCAAGATGAGGACAATTCATACACATGATGGGTCAAATTTTATACCCATTACCAAGGATTATATTTCTATGGTCTTTCAATTGGATACGTCTCTAAATATGCCACTGAGAATTAGAGATCTTTTAGAAGAATACAACACTACGGACACAAGTTACAAAAGATGGAAACTACCTTTGCATAAACCCTGAGACACAAGAAGTCAACTTAGAAGATTTTCCAATAATGAACGACCTTCATTTTCAGTCGAATTTTTTGAAGAGTATTATCAATATACCTATTACTCGGCTAGACAAGTCTTAGGAATAGATGTTCCTGTTGAGATGGCTATAGCTCCTATGGTCTTATCATCAGACATTCAAACCCAGGATGCTAGACCATTCGACTATGTAGGATACTTGGCAGAGGTCATAAACATGTCACTTATTTCCATAAAAAAATAATAGTGATGCAATTAATTTCAAACAATATTCTTTGCTTATGCATATGATCTTGTATGAAGGAAAATCAATGGGGATGTGGGGAGAAGAACTAAAAATTAAGGACTTGGATGAGGAGGGAACATAAGGACAATACAAATGTGGACTTCAATTTGGGATAGTAGATGCAAAAGGTCTCATTACTTATACTTTGAAGAATACTTTGTGAAGCCCCTGTACAAATTGGTTGGCCATCATTGTGATTACATCTTGTCCTTGGAGATATAGGGATTTCTTAGACCTAAGGAGAAAAACCCAAAAGGAAAGGTAAACCACAATTGGGGAGACTGGTATACATATGAGGATTGCACCATGATAAGAGTATATGGGTTTGAGGCAACTCCATTCCTTCTACCTAGAACAGTTCCTAGCAAAATTGCATATTTAGAAATAGTGAGGCAATTAGAATATTCAAATTATATGCATCTTAAGAGTTATGGAAAGCAATCTCTTATGCCTTCAACTTTATGTTGTGGTGATTTTACTATTGTTTCTAAAAAGGGATATGATTGTATTGGCAGTAAATTAGATCATTACGATATGCCACAGGGAAAGAATAGAGAAAGATTTGATTATGAGCACTTTATTCACAGTGCCAAAATGACATAGAAGTTGAAAAGGTATGAGCATGAGTTCTTTGTAGATGATGTAATCAAAGAATTTGATGAATCTCAGGTAGCGATAAGAAAGGTTGCATATAACATGGCAATGATGGTAGAGGCATGGAGGAAAAGCCATAATCCACTATATATAGAATCCTTTCATGAAATACAAGACCCTATGGAAAGAGTTGAGCAATTAATCTTACATGAAGAAGAATTTACTAAGGATATACCTCTCATAGCCTTTGAGAAAAGAAGAGAGGCTTGTTCTAGGAACCAAGCTAAAAATATAGTGCCTTTAAGTCATTCATCACCATAGCCCACTTTGGATGTTAGCTTCTCAGTAGAAACTCCCATTACAATTGAAGATGATATTGAAGAGGAAGATGAGGTTACAAAAGTAACTGATCCTACCATCCCACAATATGAATTACCACCAGAGAGGAGTATAGTCTCATTTGAAGCCTCAGATAAACTCCCCGATGATGTGAGACACTGTGCAAGTCAAGAGTTCATTTTAGATGATGCATTTGACCAAACCCAAAAGTTTAAGTCATTCATTTATGAATACAAAGGGAAAATGATAAGAGAAAGAATGAAAGAAATCAGTCTTGAGCAAGAAGTTGATGCCCTAACAAAATTACAAGAGGAAGTTAACAAAGAAATGGAGAGTATCACTCTTGAAAGAGGGTGAGAACTATTATCGAAAGTTGGGGTTATGCTTCTCCTGGGATTGGACATCAGTTCAACCATAGTCTTTGATAGTTTTAGGAGGAGGGAAAATAAAACTCTACAACTGACGAATGAAGCTAGTGACAAGATTTATGTTGGCTCAGGCTATAATCCAAATAATGCTACTTTACAGATTTGGGCTTTATACCCACTAGGGAAAAGGTCCACACTTATTGATAACCCCAATCAAGTCTTTGGCCATCTTTTAGTGCAGTGAGGGGGAGATACAAATCCTATTGAGACAACTGAATTGAATATCAATGTTGCTAAATTCACCAAAGCTCAAATTGAAAAATTGATAAGAGATAACAAGGGGCTTGCTTCTGAAAATGAGAGATTAAAACAAGAGGTGATTAAATACAAAGATAAGTTTCCTTCCTTTGGACTTTATTCTCCATTTGTAGACTGTGAAAGAAAGGTACTTGAAGCCATGTCTGAGACCACATAATGGAAGCGAAAGTATGAAATAATTTAGCAAAAATATGATGAACTAAGAAAGGAATTAAAGACTACTAAATTTGAAATGCCTCTAGACTTGATAAGGAATAGATTTGACAAGGTTCTCAAGAAAACTGATAAGATTTGGTTGATCCATATCAAGACATTTATATCCTACAAAGAACATAATAGATTACACAACAAAATGAAAGAAATAAAAGAACAAATAAAAGCCAAAGAGAATATTGGTGAACATGTGTTTCAAGAGTACAAAGAATTGATGAAGATGCATGACCATTTCCACACCATACTAACGCAAAAACTTAGTGATTTCAACAAGTCTTTGAGCACAAATTTACTAAATTTATTCAATAATGAAGGGGAGTTGAAGGAACAAGATGTATGGAAGAATGAAACTCAATATTTACCAGTGGCCCTTGATGAAATCAATGATGAAGAAAGAGTGATGGATAAAGCACATATACAATTGGAGTGAATTTTTTACTCTTGAATATGCCATGAAAGATATCATTAGCAATGTTGATACCTATGCTAAAATAGGATATATTGAGCACCTATCTAAAGTTAATTTGTTTATCTCTGAAAAAAAGTGAGAAGCAGGGGTCATTGAAGTCTCACAATTATTTGATGCCTTATCATGGGGGATGGACCTTGAATAGATCTTTAGTGACCATGGATACTTGATGGAGACTAATGGATCGTGGGGCATCACATATTGTTGCAGACTTCTTAGTTTTTCTTGTTTATGTCTAATACAATTGTTAGCATTTTAGTTAAGAAACAATGCAACTTTTTGTAAAGGCCTGAAGCTTGTAGCTTCTCATATATAAGGGAAACCAAGCCCAGATTGAAAAATATATTTAGATTAGGATCATCATTAGAGTAGCAGTAGTATTAGCATAAGTAGTTCATAGCAGAGAAGACTTCTAGTATACAATGTACCATCTTTTGAAGTAATATAAATGGAGAAGAATAATTAAACTGGTTCTCCAATTATGGTGTCAATTGTTTGTTGAGTTAATTGATGAATATTATCTAGTTGTCTCCAAGGTTGACATTTCCTTGTTATTTAAATTGGTGTATCAAGTATATATTCAATTTATTAAGGGACATTTGTTGTTCTTGTGTGATTCAGTTAACTAGTTCCTTAAAGTAAGGATTAAATTCTCTTAATTAATCATAATAATCTAGAAAAGTTCATTTGGATCGATAAGAAGAACCTAATAATAGTATCCTTGCATGCTTATGCCAAACATAAACTTATAAAAGTGCCAAATAGTTTGAACTGTATCAAAAAATAGGACACATATATCATACAAATCTTGACACCATTAACCCAATAGAATTAGGCACTGGTCATTACCCATTTCATTACAAAATTTCACAAAATCTTATTCATACATTCACATTTCAAATTTCAGCACTAGGAGTAGGAGTAACTATTAAGTTTTTATCTATTCCACATTTCATGCCACTGTGGATAGATCCCTAAATTCAACTAAGTCACACAACTTTTAAAATCTACATCAGTTATCAAGGTTCACCCACCTAGGTTTAGCATAGCCTAAAGTGTAGGGATTCATCAACCACATAGGTTAAACTTCGTTCGTTAGCCCAAAAACATTGTAAGTCTAACCATAGAGCTCGACATCATCTTAGGATTTACAACTTGCATTTTTGAGTCCTAACAGAGTGCATCAACTTGGATTTGGTATGTTTTCTAAATGAATAGCTTCTTCATAAGTGAATGAAATGGATTTCTTTGCATGAGTGAAAATATTTCTTAATAATGAATGAATAATATGGTTTTATGGCTGTCAAATATTCTTGAGTTTAAATGACATTAGATTGCAATATTTGAAGGATCAAAGTAATCAAGTGTAGGTCTACAGATGTAATTCTCTGTTGAGCTTGTCTGAAATCTTATTTAGTGAATCTCATTTGCGTTATAAGTACTATTGTTTAAAGTTTATGCCTTATGCTTATTATTTAATCCTCACTTTTTATATGGCACGAAATAAATGTCTTGGATATTTCATTTATAGGACACTAAGTTTCTAAAATAAGCATTAACAATGTTTACTTGTTTATGAAGCAAATCATTAAATGCATGACACGAGTTATCTCCAAAATTGAATATAGTTTTTTGCATATTTATCTCCATTGTGTTTCTATTACTTAATGTTTTATGAACTAAAGGTTGTAAATGCCACATTGCAATTGTTGTAGTTTTCAGACAAGATTGTGTTCTCAGTATTATGGTCTTCGTATTTCATTCATCCCGTGGGCTTGAATAGGATTGTCATCTTATACTAGGCGGAAGTCTCTTAGTCCATGTATATATGTATATATTCACTTATGGATCAATTCTTAATATGTAGTTAAGTTACTAGACATGTATATTTATGTTCATGTACCCCAGTAAAATAAGTTCACTTCATTTTAAATTGAATCATAAGATATGTAAGGCTTTATTGTACTGATAGAATAATGTAATTTAGGATTATATGCAATTAATAGCTATATATTATGTTTTAAATAAGAAATTTTTAATATAACAATAATAATATTTCCTAAGCATTGGGGATAATTTGTTGTTATAAAAAACCTTTTGTCTTTTCATTATTAAAATTCATATAAATTTTTATTATTGGTTTAAAATTCAAAGTTTCTATCCGGTAATGGGGTTTCTTGAATAGATATGTTATTGCTATTTTCTTATCATATTCTTACCATTAATGGAAATCTAATATAACTAGTAGATTATCTTTGGTTAATCTCTCAAAAAGTTGGATGATATGTTGTGTTTAGTTAATTATCTTGGCAAGGGAATTACGCTCTGCACATGTACGTAGGCAAGGTGAATCACTAATAAGCCCTTGAGGCATAAGTTAGTCCCTTAGGGTCCGTCGTAGTCAAATCTTCATCATTATTCCACTTATCCAAAGTAAATTATCACTTGTCATAGTCAAACTACATTGTCTCTACGTGTGTCACATAGGCAAGGCCATCATTGATGAGCCCTCAAGGCATAGGTCAATCCTCCTAGGGTCTTTCATAATAAACTTTTCATCACAATTTTAATTTCATAATAAAACTATCATTTATAAGGAATAAACATGTTGGACACAAACAAGATATCCTACACAGAACTGAGCTTAGCAAGTCATGAAATAACAAATAAAACTCCCAAAACTTGTTCTCAACTAGGTTGATCAATTTTCTACCAAAGTTACCTATCTTATCAAAAATCATTTATCTTCTAGGATGTTGCATTATCGAAACTAAACTAGGCGTCTTACATGAAATGTATCACTCCTTAAAATAGACACAATCTTTTGAAAACATATCAAAATCAATGGACAAAATGGTCTAAATAGTTGTTGACTCATTTAGTCTAATTTAGTCTTATCTTATTTATCTTATGACATATTCCTAAGCTACTCGATGATATCCACAAGTTAGTAGAGCAGTGATGAGGGGTTATGATGTTTATTTTTGTTAATTTCTGCTTGTGGTTTGTCTTGGTAACATGACAAAGGAAACTAAGGTCCTTGTGTGTGATTCAGATTTTATTTGGCATAATCAAAACATCATATGCAATTCAAAGGTCAACTAAGACCTTGTAGCAGGGTTAACATGCTCTATGGTTATTTCCTCACATATTCCAACAAGGTTCTATTGTTGCTAATCTGAATCAGGGCACTCCTTGTCTGATGTGTTAGAATCTTTAACAAATAGATACTAACGCCACCAAGGTTTGTCTCAACTTGGTGTACACTATCCACTTGTCCATATATCATAATATTTTGACAAACAGAAACAAAATCTACCCTCACAATTCATGCTTAGGTGTGCATACATCCACTTGTGCCATAATAAAACACTCTATGATGATAACAACATGCATTGCTAAAAGCTAAAGTAATATGAATCAATACATCAATGGTGATTTGGATGAACAATCTATCTAATTGGTTCTTCACTTCTTACTAATTATTTCTTCATACTAACATTTCTTTTGTCAGTTCCATAGTCATCTTGATGGCATGCTATGACACATAAAAACAAATATATGTGTTGCATCATCTTGTATCCATAGTGATGTTAGAACATCATATCTCATTTGCATATAGGTGATACATACTAATGTCACCAAGGTTTTTCTCAACTTGGTGTACACTATCCACTTGTCCATATATCATAATATTTTGGCAAACAAAAAAAAAAGATGCCTTCACAATTCATGCTTAGGTGCGCATACATCCGCTTGTCCCATAATAAAACACTCTATGATGATAAAATCATGCACTACTAACATCTCAAGTAATATCAACCAATACATCAATGGTGATTTGGATGAACGATCTAACCAGTTCTTCACTTCTTACTAATTATTTCTTCACACTAACATTGCTTTTTTCAATCCCGTAGTCATCTTGATGGTGTGCTATTACACACAAAAACAAATATATGAGCTGCATCATCCTGCATCCATAATCATGTTAGAATATCATGTATCTCATGTGCATATAGGTCATACATACTATATAATAAAAATACAAAAAGATAGATAATTTTGCATCACATGCTAGAATCATCATCCATATAGCATCATATCATATATGGCATAACATGTCCTAAACATATCATTCCATCATGCATATAGATCATATAAGCATCATAAATCACATTATAGATCATAAACATTAGATATACATACATCATGGTATAAGATGTGCATAAACATAACATCATAAATACATAAGCATCCTTCACATAGAAACATGCATATAGAACCATAAACCATCATATGATTGCCTCCAAAAAAGATGTAACTCATATATATATCCAAAAAATGTGTCATAATACAAAATCATGATATTGTCAAAAAAGTGGAGCTCATAGGCTCGATAAAAAATATATAAGTCCATATACAAAAACAAGCCTAGCCTGTGCTGCCCCTGTCACTTGATGGTGACTCTCCTGAAGGTGGTGGTTGTCCTCTCTATGGCTTGACCCTGATGGTCATGATTGATCCCAGTGAGAATGGTTAGGCGACTGGTATGGAGATCTCCTTGGCTAGGACACCTCTCCATTGCTTTGTGATCTTTGGGAATGAGGCCTAATCTAGCTCTGCATGTAGTTGGGTGCCCTCTGTGATGGTGGCACGACATCCTCATATAAATCTCTATAATAGTATGCCTCATTGCTATCTCTATAGAAGGAATGTGCAAAATTTGCATTGGATCCATTGACAGTAGCAATAAAATCCAATGGCCGTTGCCCGACCCTTTGTGCTTTGATAACAACCATATCACACTCTACAATCAACTAAGCAAACTGTCCCTGCAACCCCTAGATCTATGCCAAAGTAGCCTAAAGTTTCACCTATATCACTTCCATATGAGGTTCCTGGGCCCTCTCCTCTACATCATCCTCCATAGCATCTAGGATGGCCTCCCTGATAGGCACATTCTCTAAGTCCTCCTCAATGGCTACCTCTTGGGTAGCCTCCTCTGTCTCAACCTCCCTCTCTATCTCCTCCACCTCCACATCCATCCTGATATCCACATAAAAACCCATTTTCTACTCCCTCTGCACCTCCTCCTATTGAGGAGCAACATCCACCTGTACCTGCCCGACCTTGACCTCCTGCTTTTCCTCTCTCTCCTCCCAGATAGGAGATAATCATCTTGGAATCTAAGGTGGAATCCCACCTCTACCATCCCTACCTCTATCACCCCTACCTCTATCTCCTCAACCTCCATCTCCTCTTCCACCATCCCCACCTCTACCTCCATCACCTCCTCTATCATCTCCATCTCCCCATCCTCCACCTTGACCTCCATCATCTCCTCTCCCATGTCCTCTCCCTCACAACCTACCCCAGGACCTCTGCCAAGCCTCTCTATAGGAACAAGCCTATCAGGATTTATAAATGGTGTGGGTCTATGCTATGCCTACCATGTATTATAATCAACTATAGTCCCGATATCTACCAACTTCACCAAGGCACCCTATTATACTGGTTGTAGCTGATGAAAATCATGAATCACAACCTATACACTGATCAATTTCCCCCACACAGCTACCTCCCAAGATGATCAAGCAAACTTTGCAACTTTGATAGGTACACCCTATCTCTCTCTAAACTGTTTGAGAACTCACTCTGATAACTACTTCTCTATGATGTGCTGACTTTGCATAGTGTGACCGATCAAATAATGAGTCTTCTTGCAATAAGGAAGATGCTCTGTGTCATCCTCCCAAGGAGCATACAATCGATAAGGCCTCCAGATGAAATAATCAAGTCAATAACATGTCTCCAATAACCAACATCTCTAACATGAGTATGTGTGACTTCTCTTCCATAAATATACACATATGGTAGCCCTGGTGGTAGGTCTCTCTCTACAAGTGGTATGAATACAACAATATGCTCCAATGCCCACACCATGAATAAAGTGGTACCATAATCGATCGACTGAGCGCCTCTGTAGGCGATATCATGCAACTGGAAATACAACATCACAAGCATGTAGGGACCCCAAGCATATACTGTGGCATGCTCCATCATACCTGCTAGTATCTTGCCTCATCCAATGAAGAATCCATTTCCTTGACGATCAAGAATGACAACACCTCCAATAACATTGCAGATGACGATGATGAGCCGATCATATCTACCTGCCAACGTGTCCCACCAGATCTCATAATCCTCTACACCTAGGAGGGCTACATCATTTGTTTTAAAACATCTCTAAATAGTAGCAAGTCCATGGTCGAGATCATATACAATACACTCCCCATGGATAAAAAGTTGAAGAATACACTAGACATCCTCAAGAGTAGCAGTGGCCTCTGCAGTGGGTAAATGAAATGAGCTCATCTTAGAGTACCATCTCTTCGCCAAAGTAGTCAACAATCCTCAGTTAGCCTGAATCACATGCATGAATGTGACATCATATAAACCCAAGGCATGTAGAACATCCCTCTCCTCATTATTTAGATGATCTCGCAATATGAATGAAGAAGGATGACTCTCTTGTGTATAAATAGGAGGAAATCTCAACTACACTCACAAGAAAAACACATTACGTCAATCAAGATGCTTAAAAAAGCCTATTGGACCTTTTACACATTTTTAATTTTGCAAAAAATTGAGTAAATTTCATTCATAGTTAGATGCGGCTTACCAATGTGGCGTACAAGCTAAACACATGTGACACATTTTCAAACATATGCGTCGTAAGAAAACACTTACAAGTTTCTATCCTACATATGCGGTGCACCATTATAGTTGTGGTGCACGAAATAGTTGTGAGCCACCTAACAAATGCGGCTCTGGAAAACACTTGCGATGCACTAAACACTTGTGATGCACTCGCCGACAGATGTGGCAAACACGATAACGCATGCAGTGCAAAAACTGCACCACATCTGTTTGGTCATTTTTGACCCCTAAAATCTAGAAATTGAAAAAAATTAAAGGCAAGGGTTACATATTGCATTTCCTGATCCCTCAGGCCACCATAAGGTCTTGACTTGATAATCGTGATGTGAGGTGACTAAAACTATGACATCTCTTTGGTGCTCCGTGACAAAATATCACCTCATAGCTCTAAAACTTCTAAAAGCAAAATGCCCAAATGACTATTTTGGACCACCTAGGGGCTATTTATAGACAAATTTGACCTAAGTAGACCCCTTTTATAATTGGGTGCATCAAATTTGAGCTTTAAAAATGCAAATATGGACTCCCCAAATATCCTAAAATTAAAATATTTTGCTACTAGTGCAATTACCACTATAAAATTAGATTGTTGGAACAATTTCCCAAAAAAAATGATTTTTTTCAAAATTTTGCAAATTTTTCCTAGGGGACACCATCCTATCCCGTCATCATCGGGGCATACCGAGGTAACTCTTGAACATGAATTATTATAGTTTCTTTGACACAACGCTATAAAAATGCATTATATCAAAGGGGGGAAAAATGTAGATACCTGAAATTATCCTAGTTTGCGAGTAACACCTTTTTACTAATTTTCACTCTTTTTCCCTAATGATTAAATAATACTTTATTACTTAATTATTATCAAATATCATAGTTTGCTATTAATTAAGTGACTTTACATTATTTAATTAATTCATTTTAATTCCTCCTTTCTAATTAATTAAATGAATCTTATTTATTTAATTATGTCCCAATTATCCTTATTCTTTCTAATTAATTAAATAAACCTTATTTATTTAATTATGTCACTAATTACACTTATTCTTCTATCTTAATTAAATAATAATTATTAATTGTTTAATTAAACATCAACACACTTCTTAAATTAAATAATCGTTATTAATTATTTAATTAAACTACTTTCACAATTCTAGATTAAGTGATTAAATTAATTATTTAATTCTCCTATTTCATCTCAACATTATCCATTAATAAATAAACATTTTATTTATTAATTATTTTTTACTTGCATGTTCCTCTAATAATAATTAATTATATCATGCATTATTCCCTCAAACTCAACTAACACTCTCTCCTAGTCGACTGGGATTGATTATCCACTTCATTGATCAATCAATTCACTTTACTCCCACTCACTTTGAGTCTTCGAATCAATGAATTTGGTTAACTAATTGTAAGAATTAGTTAACACTTCAATCAATTCTTCATGCAACCAGTTAACTGGAATCCGTAGCATGTTGCATTTAGTTAACTGGACAATCAATTCCTCTCAACAATCCTCAACCATTGATCTTCATCTTGCACCTCTTAATATGAATCATTCATTTGAATCAACCATTTTTATAAAAGAAACCCTCATATCTCCTTGATGGCTAACCATGAAACTTTGGCATTTGCATTATTGCTATCATCACACACACTTGAACCTTAAGGAAAAAGGAGTGCATACCAATTTTTGAGAGAAAAAAGAAAACAAAGAAGGATAATGGAAGTAATCCACGACAATACAGTAAAGGTGAAGGTATCATTTATTTGAATCTAATTTCATCCATGTTGTATGTTTTCTATTTGATTAATTTGGATCATATTTGAGTATTGAATTGTAGATTGTGGTTGTTTGCTTTAATTCCTTATCTCCATTATGACTAATTCCGATTTTCCAAGTTACATTACCAATCCACCAAATGTTTCAATTACCAATTCATGTATTTATAGCTCGAAAGATATACTTGCAACTTTAATGCTATATTCTTCCAAAACTATTGTACTTTGTGCTTTCACTTTCTCCTCTCTACTGAACTCATCAACACTTGCTAAATTAAGTCATTGATCATCTAAGAACCCTTTAAACCGCCCTTTTTGTTGAGCATTATTTGATCCTAACCAAGTTTGATATTCTCCAAGAAAGGTACAAATATCTAAAACAACAAAAATAATGGGTTCACACTTAGAATTATTGATAATAGCCATTGATTTTGAACAGTCTCCTCTAAAGATGTACTTTGTAACAACTTCAACATTGGATACTCCAAGAATTGAATCAATATTTTTTCTGCACACTTTTCACAACTTTGGTGGTTAAAGATAGAAATTTACTCCTCCATGAGAAATTATCATTTTTCATTAACTATTTGTAATGCTTCCACTTGATAATAATCTCCTTTATTAATAATAAATCAACATTCAAATTTGCACATTTTATAGATACTTTTTTTTTTTACGACCAACAAGGTTCTAATAATAGCCCTTGGGGTATCCAATTTAAGTTTGACTTTATTTTCTCTATTGTCAGTGGTTCCATCAAGAAAACTAATTATTAAGTCTTCAAGTGTGGTGAAGTGATAACTTGGTGAATACATCCATTGTCCTTTAGTGCCCATGTTAGTCTCTCCTAAACCCATCATGTGCAAACTAGGAGTCTTCTTCTCATGATTATGAAATAACCCATCAACAAGCTCATCAATCTTGGGGAAAAGGAGTTTGAATTCTTCTTGGTAAACATCTATCTAATTAGTGTGTATCACCATCAATTTTTCTTCCTTCATGTTAGTGATTGTCAAAAAGGAAAACAGGCTGGAAATTGTGTGGCCCATTTTGGGAAACTCTCTATCATGTTGTAGAACATCCTATAAATCTATGAGATCTCATAACAAGGATGTATTAGCATGTTAGTCCAAAAATATAAATCACCACATACCTTGCATTTTCTCATAGTCAAGCTTAACTATTTTTCCGCCCATGTATAAGGGATGGAAAAGATACAACCAATGGTGGGAGTAGCTCCATCAAAGACATAATCATCTGGATCCCACACGAATGCATGTGAATGACCTTGAAATTTAATAAAAGGATCCTTATACCCCAATCTATAGGGTATAGCCTTCATCTCTTTATTTTTTTAGGGTTTTCATGATAAACTTGTAATTCCTCCCCATGAGGGTCAACCTTAGTTGAATCAATATTCACAATAACATGACTAATATCTTGAAAATGATTATTAATTGGTTCAATTTTCAATTCATTACAAATAATCATTACATGGTTCAATTAATTCCATGCCTAAAAATTGGGTGATGCCTCTTGGAAACAACTTACAAATTTTGACACATATTCCTTCAACTCAAACTCTTCACACCCAAAAAATGCAGTCTTTTCCACCTTTACTTCATCGATCTTTTGCTGGTACACACAATCATTAAAAATGAACTTGAGGAATCTTCACCTTCAACTTGCTTATAAGGTTCCTCTTGTTCTTGATCCATGATGTCTTGTAGCTTTTATTTTTCTTCCTGCTCCTCTATCACAACTTCTTTCTTGACATCCTCTTGTGATTCTGGCTCTAATGTACCCTTCATTATTTCAAGTTCCATCATCTCAAGCTCTTCTTTCAAGAATTATTGCTTTGGATCCCACTCATTAATCTCATCCCTAACAACTTCTCAATCTTCCTCTTTTTTTTTCTCTTTCATCTTATGTTGTCATAATGTCCTCTTTTATCTGTATTTATCCATTCAAGACATCTCAAATAATTATCAAAAGGAAGTAGATATTTGACTTCATTAGACATTCCTTGGTATTGGTCAAAGATTTTGGTAGCTTCAAATGGGTACCTTTCTTGATCCTTCTATATTTTTAACAATAGATTTTGATACAATCTATTTCTTCTTCCTTGGGTAAGAATTTAGCTTGAAACTTCATATTTTTTCTCCTAAATTCTTGGATCTCTTTGACTTAATATTTATATAGAATTTGACTCACAAGTTGAAAGACATATTGCTTTGATGCCAATGTAATGACTCTATGGTTTCTATCTTAGCCAAAATTAAAACTATTGATTTTAATTAATAACTCAAAATTAACATGAAAACAACTATAATAATAGATAAATGCATAGTGAAGTTATAATATCAAAGAAGAACTGAAGTTTAGTTTTTGGGGTAAATTAGAAAATAATTTTGATTCAGATCTTATATATAATTTGAATTTTATGAACAATGAAGCACTTTATTTTCACAAACTCTTTAATTTCTAAGCTAGGATAAATGATTATATAACCAATTCACTAGTAGAGGTGAATGGCTAGGTTGTAATGTACCTTTTCCTAAATTGATGGTAATCGAGTTCCTTCCCAAATTGCTTGTGGGCTCAAATTTGTGATGAGATTTTTGTTGGGTATTTACAAGTGCGATTTTTTTCACCTATGTAAACTAGAACCCTTCTCCTTATAGTAATATATGGTGTTCAACATATTGAGTACCCACTATATAGATGTCTATAACTTTAGGAAGACCTAGAATCTCCTCACACTATCTCGAATATTCTAAGGTGTGGAACCCTCAAATAACCTCTAATACACTTGTAGTGTTACTTTTGTCACTCTATCAAATAACTAGTGTAGATGTACACACCTTGAGAGTAGATTTGATGCTTAACTTATTTTTGGACACCCTATAATTGGTATAAAGTGATAATAAGTTCCTATGCTGGAAAAAATGGTTTAAATATTGGTGGCAATTATTGAAGGATAATTCCTTACTTGTTCACTACACTTGGGAAGTGTTGGGAGGGTGATCTACATTTAATAATTCCAATAGGAAGTTTGTAGTTAGAAAAAAAGAAAATAAAAGACTAAACCAACAAGGTAGGGTTTCTGTCATGACCTTAGGGCACCTTGTATAAGGGTTTTCATCCCTTCTAGGGTTGTAAATCAATATCGAGTAGAAATGATTTGTTGTTGCAAAAGGATGATCTAAAATATTCCTCTAAATTGGAATTTATACCTATTTGTGGATGCTAGAAAGGACTAGGTTGGCCTAGGAGTAAACAAACCATATTGGCCCAAACTAGGTTGGCCAACCAGTATTATTATTATTTTTTTCCAACTAGTATAATTATTATTTTGTTTTAAAAACTATATTATTTTTCTTAAAGATTTTTTTTTTTTTGATTAGGGCATAAAAAATGGGTTTTGATGGGGCCAAAACCTAGTACAAAGGAAAACAAGCTGCACAAAAGATAAATCATAGACCAACAGTAGCTCTGCAGCAGTCGCAAAAGATTAACAGGACTACACACGCTACATCTTACAGACAATCAAGGGCCTAAGACCCTTAAACCAACTAGTTTTAAACCAGGACTAGAAACCCTAATAGTTACACAAAGAACATGCCTGCATGTGCCAGGCATCAGCAAACCAACCACTCATGGAAGACACCAATGAGCCAAGAAAGATAATCATCACTAAAAGAGTAGAGAGCACACTGTTATGAACCGCCAATAAGACCAAACACCCCTCCTCAATAGGGGAAATTTGATCCACCACAGAAAACTGCAATAAATCAGCTTCCACTGGTATGAACTAAAAAATATATTGTTATTATTATTTTATTAAAAAATATTAATAATTATATTATTATTTTATTAAAAAATATTAATAATTATATTATTATTTTATTAAAAAATATTAATAATTATATTATTATTATTAACTACAATAAATCATCACTAAAAGAGCAGAGAACACATTGGTATGAACTGAAAAATATATTGTTATTATTATTTTATTAAAAAATATTAATAATTATATTACTATTTTATTAAAAAAAATTAATAATTATATTATTAAAATTTAATAATTTAATTTAATAACTCATGTAAACTCCTGAAATGTTGTACCCTTCTACGAAAACCCTACGTCATCCTTCCTCCCCTAGTGATGTATCCCTTTGCGATGGCGACAATGCTAGCTTCCTACATGGGGGCCTACAAATGCAAGGATCCTGTCGATAGAAATGTGTTGAGGTTCTTTGTTAGAAGGTTGGGTCTAGGGCTATCCATGGTATTCCTGATGGGCACGACCAGACTATTTTAAGGCATTGGAGAAGGATATTGTTCCTTGATGCTAAGAGTGAATGGGTTGATCAAGTGTGTGCAGATGGTGCCCATTTCTCATCCACCTAACCTGTTGCAGGGAGTCATAGACATGATTTATCCTATCTTAGCACTCCTCGAGTGATTCACCCCATTTGCTGCTCTGACACCAACCCCACCATGGTTTTTGGTAAGGAAATAATGAGTGAGGTGGTAGAAAATGAGGCTTTCTTCTCTAATAAGGGGTTGATTGGGTGGTTCAGAGGTTTTTGGCCAAGCCTTTCCAAACTCCACAACTAGATCTATGAGATATGGAAACCAATTTTGGAGGGTGATCTCTAGATTTACCCTTGTGCACAGGGGTTCTTCATGGTGGTATTTGGTGATCTTCAGGATCATCAAAAAGTTATTTGTGAGTACCTTTGGAGTTGTGAGGAACATGTTCTTATGCTAGACCCGTGGTATCCTACATTCAATCCTACCTCTGAATCATTTACTACCATCCTGATCTGGGTAAGATTACCAAATGTTCCGCTGCAATTTTGGTTTGAATCTTGTTTTGAAGCTTTAGGTATTTTGTTAGGGAATTTCCTGGGTGTTGATGAGGGTTCTACAAACTACCTTCATACTACATATGCTCGCATCTTAGTAGAGATTGACATCACAAGACTTGCCAATAGATTTACATCTTAAAACTACAGATGAGAGTTGAGCACAAATGGTGGACTATGAGGGTTTACCTTTGCAGTGTTGAAGATGTTTCTAGACTGGTCACATTGTAGCAAATTGCTTCAAGAGAAAGAATGAAGGTCAGGCCACATGGTGGAGAGATGCAACCATACACCATTATTCAGTAGAAAAAGGTGTTTCCAACCCTTGCTAGGATGTTAAAGTCATTGTTTCCCATACAACCATAGATGGTTTTGGGGGTTCAAAGAACCCTTTGTCTCCCACACCCCTAGAGATGTGAGTGACTCATTACTTTTGAGGGAAGATAGTGATAAAGCCTCCATAGATTGTAAACAAAATGTAGAATCTAAAGCCCAAACAGAAAAATCAGACATCATGGTTGCAGAAGGGGAATGCTCATCCCAAAAAGATAAATAAATTTCCATGAAAGGTTGCAATGAAGTTGGAGAGTGGTCTATTGTGAGAAGGAAAAGGAAGAAAAATAGAGGAACACTCAACATGCTTCTTTGCTCCCATAGTATAAATGACCCCCAAACCAAAGGTGGAGGTAAATCATAGATGGTATGATACTCTTAGGACTATTGTTCTTTCCATTATTCAACCCGTTTACAAATTTTTCTTTTGAATATGTGGGGATGAGGTCCCCCTTGTGATCTCACCTAGCACGGGCTAGGCTAAATTTTCCACACTAATTAAAAGAGTGTGGCCCTTCATAGACACTTTTACCAAGAATTTTTTTTTATTAAAATAATAATAATTATATTATTAAAATAAAATTATTATTATATTATTATTTTATCAAAATAATAATCACAGCTGTGCTCAATTCATGGGATAACCCCTACAAAACTTGTCCATTTCGTAACTCATGAACTCTAAGCACACAAAATGAGATCAATTGCATTGGTCCTCGTGTATGGTCCCCTAGCCTTGAAAAGTCATTCTAAGTGTTCTCCCTTTTTATTTTGTCGAATTTTACCTTTTCCAGTGCAAGTTGTGAAGACTCAGTTTTCGAGAGTTAGAAAATTTTTAGCACTTGCAGGAGTGCTAAATTTTATAGCCCCTGCAAGTCAAAATGCAAAAAATTAAAAAGTTGTAGGAGCTCAAAAATTCAGTGCCCTTTCATACTGTCTTGTGCCTTAGCCATTTTTTGGCAACTGTAGTGTCGGGGAATTTTTGATACTTTTCAATTCAATTGTAGTGTCGGGGAATTTTTGAGACTGTGCAATTGTAGTGTTGGGGAATTATTGAGACTTTGTAATTTAATTGCAGTGTCGGGGAATTTTTGAGATTGTGCAACTACAGTGTTAGGATTTTTCTCCACCTTTGCATCTCAAACCATTAAGTCACATGTAGTAGCTTAGAAATTCAACACCTCTACATCTAAAGTGGAATACCCCATGTAATAGCTCAAAATTTCTCCACCTTTACATCCAACATGTAGTATCTTAGAATTTTTGAGCCAGTACATCTGAAGTGTAATATCCCATGCAAGAGTTCAGTTTTTCTCCACCTTTGCATCTAAATTTCCAAAGCATATGCAATCGCTCAAATTTTTCCCACCAGTGCATAAAACCCTATTTTTTCTCTAACACTGGAAAATATGAAATTTTTGTAGTTACTCTTGCATGCCATTTTGATCTTTTGTGCTCAGATTCTTAAGTAGTTTTGATTTATTTCTTTCCTATCACCGAGCAAGAAAGCCATGAAATGCAACTAGAAAGTTCTTCCCACTAAATTAGTTGTCCAGGAATATACATCCATGGTTTAGAAGGAATTTAAAGATGAAGCTTTCTTAGTAGCTTCAATAGACAAAATGATGGATATTTAGCTAACTTTGGATAATTTTAAAGTTGTTCTTGAAAGGCACCAAAAAGTGTGCAACACTATCAAGGGCTCAATCACATGAGTTCTTGCCATCTCCAGACATGCCATAGGTCCCAATGATAAAGAAGTTCAACCAATCCCGAAGAAATATGTAGACTACTTGGAGAAGGATGGTGGAGAAAATTGAACGTGCCTTGATTTTCACTTAGTTTATTTTTTAGTATCTTTCATGCTTTTTTTATTTAGTTCAAGCCAATTTACATGTCTTTTTAAGAATTGTAAATACATGTAGAAATAGAGAAGCCCACCAATAATTTTGGACTCCAATGTTGAATAAGTCAAAGTAGTTATTTCTTTCCTAGATTAGCTCTTTTTCTCTCATCTATAAATATGAGAGAGCTAATTTGTAATTATTACCTTTAATCTTATGCAACAAAGTGTTTCCCAAATTGTGACTCAACTTTGAAACTTTGTGTTCAAATTGCAAGATCAAATTTAGTTAGTAAAAGGAGGCAAATTTTGATTTCGACCTTTGTTTTGAATCAAGTTTGTATGAGTGAGAATATTCTTATGTCTTTCTTGCTGATTTCTATTATTGTTAATTGGATAAGTGGTGATTCATTCTTATGATTGGAAGGACATTCAAGATGGTTTATATAATTTTTTTGTTATATTGATTACTTGGAATTGTGTGATGCAATTGTTTCTTGGTGAAAGATTATCAAGAATTTGTGATTGGAATTCCTCACTGTGTATGGATCTATTGGTGAAGTGGGTTGATAAACTTTATGCTACAACGTGCATCATTTGTTATTACAGAATTATCATAGAAGGCCACAAGAAGACTTTGGGATTTGGTGTGTCTTTTGGTTACTCATAATATAATTATACTGGTACTGTTTGATTCCTCTTATGTTTAATCAAGAATATTGTTGATTATTGCTTAGGTAGATATTTAGAGGTGAAAAGCATTGCAAAATATTACCATGGAACATTGTAAACGTATTTTCTGAAAGAAGAGAAAACAATGAATGTAACACACCCCCCACATGATTAAAGCTAGTGTAAATACTTTTAGTTTAGCATAGTTTACTTTTGTTCCAATGAGCAGTAAGAAGGGAGATTTCCCTTTCAGAGAGGAGAGAACATTCTCATCATAGTTGTGGTTGAAATCCCAATTTTGTAATCTATAAAGGAATTACAAAATATTCACCAATAGTTTTTTGGCGACTCTGCTGGGGATATGAGCACACAACCAAAGGCTCATGCTTTTGGTTGAAGTAGACAAGTATTCTAGTGTCTTATTGCAAGTTTGTAAGTATCTTTTAGTTGCTAATTTTTGTTTTGTTTCAAAGATTGCACTCTGGCATATAGAAGATATACTCACAATCAAAGGGCACAAAGTCAAGCTGATCCTTTTTTCAATTTGTTATAATGCCATAATAGTATTCCTTCTCCTTCGCAGGCAAGGTCACCATTACAATGTACAGTAAATTATCCACCTCAAGGAATTAGATCACCGCTTCCAAGTGAATCTTTTAATTTTCTAAGGACTTTATCCATCACACCAGTTCAAGCGACTATTGTTCAAGGTGGTATGACAACTCAACCACCACTACGTCGGTCCTTGTGGTAATGCTTTTGGCCCTTTAAAGTTGGCTGCCCCTTTACATGAACTTCCTCGTGTTTCACATAAGAACACCCCCAAATTCTATGGTGATGGTAAGCAACACCCAGATGAACATATTACTGCTTTTTATATTATATGTGGTGTTCTTGGTGTTGAACATGAGGACATTTTTGTAAGGCTATTCATTGAGACCTTACAAGGAGTAGTAGCGAAATGGTTTTACACTCTTGCTCCTGGTATTGTTAGAAATTGGGCTACTCTCCATACCAAGTTTGAAAAACATTTCAAGCCTGCAAAAGATGCACATACCTTGTTGGCACAACTTACTACTATGAGAAAAGAAGCACACAAACCCATGCATGAGTTCATGGCCAAATTCAATAAGTTGGTAACATGGATTCCAATTGAGGCTACGCCAATGAATCATGATCTCAAATGTTTCTTCATTAACACAAACTACCAGAGGTAAGTTTCTTGTTGCGGAGGGCAGTTCCAACTGATCTTAAAGTAGCTCAATAGTTGGCTACTAGCTTCGAAGATGAATTGACTTTTGTTAGTAAAATAATAAAAGAATCAAACAAAAATAAAGGACAAGCATCTTCATCTTCATCTACCAATACAAGAACCGATCCTATGGTGCATAAACTAGCAAATGAATTGCTAGCATTGAGGAAACAAGTTTCTCAAGGTCCATCTAATCCTCCATACAAGGATGTTCCAAGGAGAACCTTTCCAAATTCTTCCAACTATTCTAGTAATATTGCTAGAAACCAGAATAGACTTCCTGCACCGCAAGGAAGACTTGCTCTTGAAGCTCCACCCACAATTGTAGCCATGGGTTATTATGAAGCTAAGCAAGATGATTATACACAATCAAAATATTCTAATGAAGAAAATGCCGATTAATTCTAGGAGGAAGCAAATCCGGCTGGCGACTCAAATATGTCATAACCCAATTTTTATTGCATTTAAATTATAATATGATAAATTGAATTATTGAGGAAATTCAATATGTTGAATGAAAAATTTGATATTTTTGAAATGTTTGAAAGAAGCTGACTGTATTTTTACCATGTGATATTTTGAACTATCTTATACTTTATCATGATTGAACATTACTGCTAAACTGTGTAAGTGCAAGTGTGTGCAAATGTAGGAAAACAGGTTGAGGTAGGATCATTTAGCTGGATTGAATAGTAAGCTTGATGAAATCTGGGTGCACATACCAAAAAATGACATGATGTCTGTATTTGAAATTTCATATAGGAGATTATATTAATCTAATTCAAAATGATTCAATGATTGAAAAAAAGTAGGCTTGGGGAATGATATACATGTGATTTCTTATTTAATTGTCTATTTTGATCTCATGTTTTCAAAAATTTAAAAGAAAACGATAGCATGGTTAAACACATATATGTATGTATGTATTTAAAAAGGCTTACTTATAGGATAAGAAAATAACTTCATTTAGAAGCCATTAATTGAGTAAATAAAAGTCCATTCTTATTTAAATAGTGATATATATATACATATATATATATATACATATATATATATACATATATATATACATATATATATATATATATATATTTATATTCCTTATAAATGAATATGAAAATTGAATTTAATAGACATTATTGTTGATTTCAAAAAAAAATCTAAAAGGAGATAATATGGGAAGAGTGGTCTGCCAACTTATTGAAGGCAAGATATTCGAATGTATAAGTGGGCGGCTAGTTAATGGAAATTATGATATGAAACAACCCCTTTAGTAGAGTGCACAGGAAAAGGAGGCAAGTTACCATTTGGTAACATAGAATCAAAAGCCACAATTGGAGGAGATTGGGCTGGGATGATGAGTATTGAGGGACAAAGGCATGAAAAATCTGAGGGAAAATCCACAAAATCAAAGGTAAACAGTGGTTTTATTTTGTAAATGCTTGAATTTCTAGTATAGCTTATTCAAAAGCTTGTATGATTTTTTTATTTTGTTGATTCCATTTGAATCGATGTAAAACCGTTTGATGATCTTCTATATGCAAATCCGTTCAAATGATTTTGTTATATCTTTTGTTATGTGCAAAGGTCATGTCAGCCATTCCATGAAAACCAATTATTATATATTCTGCAAGTTATATGTTGTCACCACTATTCATTTATCTCTTGCATGTGTTAATCGTTAGCCATTCACATGGCTAATTGGGTGAAACCGGTAGCTTGAGATTTGGAAAGTAATGATTCTTAAATCATTTATCACTCCCTCTAAGGGAGGTAACAATCCTCCATTGTAATCTTTCATGTTATACCATCCACTATGTGACAAAACCTTATGGTATGCCACACCATATGGGTGTGAGAACCATTGTAACCATTCTTGGAATGATGGAAATCATCATTTTCAACCTTGTTGCCTCATTCACAGAGAATGATGGCAAAGCATTATGTCATTCCATTTTTATCAAATGTTATTATTTCGTGTCTCTATGTTATTATTCCATGTCGCCTCGTCTATGGAGGATGATGGTAGAATGATGTATCATTCCATCCTTATGCTTGCATGTTAAGTATGTATTATCGTTCTCTATGAATGATACTCAGATCATCCCTTAGAATGAATGCAACCAAGCCGAGAGTCGACATACATAGGCTTCGGCCTTGGTGTTGTTAAATAATAAGTAATAGTCAATCGAGTATTGGTCATTCCATAGAACGAAAGTGGCATAAATATGTTTATAACAATGAATGTAGGTTCTTCAAACCCCAAGCAATAATAAAATTGTTCTAGTTTATGTGTAAATTATTATTTTTAAAACGACAAGCATGTAGTTCGATTTCTTTTACCTTACATAAAATGATATCAGTATCATTTAGCCCCCTTTATATATATTTATATATGTATGTTCTCAGAATGATAGAGCTTTAAATGAAAGCTAAGAATGATAGTTATTTCATTTTAGATCCTTGACCATGAATGCACTTGAATAACTATGGGTCCCTAGATGAGACTCGAATAAATGAAATACTGGATAACATAAAACTGAAACCTGCAAACTTTTGTAAATAGCATGGTTATGTTACAAAAAATGTACCATCATGAAGTAACTATTTAAATAGAACTATCCTTCTACTTTCTTTGAAAAGGAAATTTTACTCTAAGTTGTATAACTGTCAAATGATATGAATGAAAGAAAATCTGTTGTAATGGTTAGTCATTTTAGAATGTATGCATAAAATTATTAACTATATTTGGCACATATGTGTATGCACATAGAATTCATCTATGTACATACACATACTTGTGGCATACCTTCTTTTGTTACTTATTTAATTCATTTTCTTCTATAATGAATACTGAATTACGTTAAATATGAAGTGGTAGAATACATTGAATGTAGTCATCTGGAAAGTGTATGAACTGAATGGATAATGTATTTAATAGATCCACTCAAATTATCTTTCTAAATTTAATTAAGTTGAGGAATTAAGTAGACTGAATTACTTTTCCATTGAAATATGTTCAAGAATATTCTCTTTGTTTAGTAGAAAACCAACACCTAAGTAGACTAGAGCACCTTAGGGTAGATGCTGCTAGAGGGTAGATAGTTGCTAAGGAATATACTTGTGATGTTGAAAGTTACCTTCTGGGATGGGTGCCAAAATGGAGTATAGAGGGTATAGGTTTTGCTTTATCCAAAATATATCTTTTGTTTTTGCAACTAAATTTTAATGCTTGGACAAACAATTATCCCATTATGTATGTATGGACTTATATGTGATAACACTCTCTACCATTCCTAGCATAGATCTTGTATTTTTCTGATCATAGTTGATGTTTGGGCACACACCAGATTCCACCTTGTAGATTATTCTCTTGCTAAAATTTCCATGCAAGGTTGGGCATTGTTCGTGTAGGAAGAATTTTGAGGAAGCGTAAGCTTTGTGGTTGGGCGGTAAAGCGCTTCAGCCATGTTCTCGTCCACCAATGGAGGTGAGCGTCAAAAGGAAACCTTGGATGTTTTCCAGTTATCAAAGGAATATGATGTAACCTTAATGTAAAATTTGTATATTGTATTGACTATGTGGTCAATGAGCCAAGTCAACTTGGATATTATAATTTTGGAAATGAATATATATTATGGTTCATATTTTAATTAGACATGTGTTGCTACAATTGAAAATAGCTGCTTAAGTTATGTCTTTTTAAAATTTAATATTCATAATGTCATTTACAATTAATATTTAAGTAAGAATAAGAATGGGTTATTACATTTGGTATCAGAGCTTAGGGTTCAACTCTAGGCCTTTTGAGTCCACAACAACCATGACTAGGGGATAGTTGACACTTTGACCAAATTTGAGTTGTCCTAAGGATTGATCAAACCTGGATTGAATGTAGGTATGAAAAGGTCTAAGTGAGGAAGAAAGAAAGGAAAGACAGTTAGGATCTCGAACAAGAAATCCGTAGTTGAAGAAAACACCAAGACCGAGGTTTGACCCGAGATTCTCGATGATGAAACTCTTGCTCAAGCCCTCACTCGATTTAAGCTAGAGAGGGGCAAGAAGATTGAGGAGTCGAAGCAAACTACTAAGATTAAGAAACTTTCTGTAATTAGAGATTGGCCTCTAAGGTGCAGACCAAACACACCCTTACTAAATATGGAGGAAAAGGAGAGCTTGTGTGCTCAACCCTCTTCTTTTGAGAAAATTGATGTAAATTTTGACGAGGACCCAAAGAAGTGTCCTCTCTCTGAGAATGAGAATTGACTAATGTAAAGAAGAATATTTTGTAAATAAGGGCCTATGTGACCCACACTCAATATAAATAAAGAAAGGTGTTATTTTTGGTGTGTTCAAGTGTAGAACTAATAAAAAACATGTTTTACTGTGCATGAATGTGTATGTATTCAATGAATGAGTGATATATGCGTGTGCATGTAGTGTTATGTGGATAAGAATGTTTACTCATAGAACCCAGTGTTAAGTTATGGTAGATGTGAAATGTGATGCAAGTCAGGTGTGAGTTAGCATGGTGACCACCAGACAAGAAACAAGTGGTAGTGGGTCAGATAATGGACCAAACAAAAGGCTGGATCATATTCTAGAAATTTTGAATAGGCAAGAGGCTCGTATGGACCACATAGAACATGAGGTCTGAGTGGTACATGAGGACTAGATTCCCATAAATGTGGAAGTCAATTAGGGAGAAGGCGGTCTAGGAGAAGGTCCTCGAGGTTGAATTGAGGAAGAACTAGGAAAGGATCTCAAAAGAGTAGCACCACCTAAGTTTGATGGTAAAGCCATTGGAGCAGGAGTTGAGGCATGGATCATTGAGATGGAGAAATATTTTGGACTCCGTAACCTATCCGATCAGACTAAATTGACATGGGCTACGTATCAACTTTTCAGAGAAGCAACTACTTGGTGGGACAATAAAAAGACTGAAAGGAATCTTTAGCCTGGTGAGATTACATGGGAACTCTTCCTCCAATATTTTAGGAAGATATGGTTATCACAACTCTTTTTTGAAAAGAAGGTGATAGAATTCCAAGACCTAACTTAGGGAAGCATGATTGTGACCCAATATTTGGAAAAGTTCACCAATCTTCTGAAGTGTGTGCCCCAGTATCAAGGAGACAAGCGTTTTCATATTAGAAAGTTCATATTGGGACTTAGACACCACATTGGAGAAAAAGTGGACATGCATGATCCTCTCACCATGAACGAAGTCTTCCTGAAGGCCACCAAATAGGAGCAGAAATTGTAGTAGTTATCCAGCTACCATAATAATTCAAATCCTAAGTCACGGTTTGGGAACAAGAAGTTTCAGAAAGGAGACAAGAACCATCAAATTCGTAATCTCAAGAGGGGAAGTGATTCATAGGAGAAAGGTGAAGATGGAAATAGTGGAAAGAGCAAGAAGGAAAATAACAAAAAAATCAAAGATGACCAAAAGTAGAATGGCTTCAGAAAGGACAAGTTAGGAGGTTGCAACAGGACTCGTGATAGGTGCTATACTTGTGGAGGCGATCATTATGCCTCTAATTTTCCACAATGGTCGAAGTTGCGAAGGGAAGGAAACTATAAATAGCCTCAACATCATCAGATCCATGCTGTAGTTGGTAACAAGTAGGCAGAGTACCAGGCTTCCCCAATACAGTTGATGGGTAAGCTCTATGATTGAACTGTCTCTATTTTAATTGATACTGGAGCTACTAAATGTTTCATAGACCCTAAAGTAATATCTAAGATACCTATTAGACCTAGATACATGAAAAACTCATGGAAAGTCAAGTATGGAAATCGAGTAGAGCAGAGGGTAGACACCTGTCTCTTTTGCAATGAGTTAGAGCTTCCAATCTTCTAGACCTAGGTCAACCTATGTGTGGCACCCTTGGGCTCCTATGATGTAATTTTGGGGATAAATTGGTTAATCGAGCATAATTCTATAACGAACTGTAAGGATAAGGTAGTTAGTTCTTTGGATGATTATGGGAACCTAGTCGAGATCTGTGGGATGCAAAGACCCTTAGAACTTAAACAAATCTTTGCTATGCAGCTCAAAAGGGCTTGTCGGAAGGGATGTGCTATTTATGCTGTGCATATCAGTAACCTTGACAACAAGGAATCATATCTAGATGACTACCCTGTTCTTAAGGAATTTTGAGATGTATTCCCTGACGAACTCATGGGGTTACCTTTGAAATGAGAATTTGACTTCTCTATTGACCTGGTACTAGGAGCTAAGCCTCAATCCAAACCATCATATCAGATGACCACCACCAAAATCTATGAGTTGAAGGCCTAGTTAATGGAGTTTTTGAACAAAGGGCTCATAAGACCTAGTGTGTCTCCTTAGGGAGCACTAGTTATCTTCCTAAAGAAGAAGGATGGAACCTTGCGTCTGTGTATAGACTATCAGATGTTGAACAAGGCAACCATCAAGAATCAATATCCATTTCCAAGGATCGATGAATTGTTCGACCAGATGAAGGGAGCAACAATGTTCTCCAAAATCGATCTCAGGTCGAGAATAAAGGAAGAAGATATTTCAAAGACTACCTTTCAAACTCGGTATGTAAATTACAAGTTCACTGTGGTACCTTTTGGTTTGACCAATGCACTTGCAACTTTCATGAATCTCATGAATAGTGTGTTTAGAGATTGTTTGGATGAATTTGTTTTTATTTTCATTGATGACATCCTAGTTTACTCAAAGTCTATTAAAGAGCATGGTAGGAACTTGCAGATAGTTTTAGAGTGGTTGAGAGAAGAAACTCTTTGGTAAGCTATCCAAGTGATCATTTTATCAAGATAGGGTGCACTATCCAGGCCATATTATTTCAGTCGAGGGAGTCACTATAGACCCTGGGAAGATCAAGGTGATCATGAAATGGATAGTGCCTCATAATGTATTAGAAGTTTGTAGCTTCATGGGTCTCGTAAGATACTATAGAAAGTTTGTGCAAGGGTTATCCTAGATTTCATCTCCAATCACGTAACTCCAAAGAAAAGGAACATATTTTGAATGGACCGAGAAGTGTGAGAAAGCATTCCAAGTAATGAAGGAAAGGCTTACAATGGTACCAGTGCTGACCATCCCTGATCCTAATGGAAGATTCACTGTAATCACAGATGCTTCAAGAGAGGGAGTGGGAGCAATACTAATGCAGGATGGACAAGTGGTAGCGTATGAATCAAGGAAGCTTAAATAACATGAGGTGAATTACGTGTTGCATGACTTAGAGTTGGTTGCAGTAGTTCATGCCTTGCAGATGTGGAGACATTATCTCTTGGGAAAGCCATTTGAGCTCAAGACAAACCATTTGGGATTGAGATACATTTTTACTCAACCAAACCTTAATGCATGACAAAGAAGGTGGTTGGAATTCCTTAGTGAGTATGACTTCGAAATTGAGTATATAAAGGGGAAAGAGAATAGAGTAGTTGATGCTCTTAGTAGACGAAGACATCTAGCAGCCATGATCTCGATAAGGCCTAATCTAAGACAATAGGTGACACAAAATTTGCAAGGGGATGAGCACTATGAAAGAGTGAAGAGTGCCCTAGTAGAGAGTCCATCGGATCATCAGTTCGATGGGTATGAGATCGAACTAGATGAAATTTTGAGATACCAGAGAAGGATGCAAATTCTAGACTCTAAAGATCTAAGGAAGTTGGTTCTAGAAGAGGTTCATAATGCACCTTATTTAGGACACCTCAGAGTCTCCAGAATGATCACAAAATTGAAAACTTTGTACTTTTGGCCTTAACTAAAGAAGGATGTAGTGGATTACATAGCCAAATGCTTAGAGTGTTAGCGAGTCAATGTTGAACATGCACATCCAGTAGGGCTATTGTATCCTCAAAAAATACTTGAGTATAAATGGTAGGTGATCAGTATGGACTTTGTACAGGGGTTACCTTTGAGCAAGAATTGACATGATGTTATCTTGGTTGTGATCAATAAGTTGACTAAGGTGGTGCACTTCATTCTGGGAAACCTTAAGGATGGATTGTTGACCCTAGCCAAGAAATTTATTCAAGAGATCTTTCACTTACATGGAGTGCCAAAGACTATAATAGCTGATAGATATACCCAAATGACCTCGAGATATTGGATGACCCTAAATGCTGTTGGAAAAATGTGTCTCAACCTTGCAATTATATAATGGTTATTGTTGATAGGATATATATATATATATATATATATATATATATATATATTGTGTGTGGGAAATGTTATTATCAAAATAAGATAACAAAAACACACCAATGCAACATTAAACTAAAGAAAGCTAAATAGAATGAAATCAAAGAAATCAAACAAAGCTTCTTCAGAATCGTTCCATTGTCCTCTATCTCCAGTGATTTGCTTGAAGCTACTGCTCTCAGATTGTGTAACCAAAGCTTCTCAGAATGGAAACCTATAGAATGAGTATGCAAAGAGAGAGAATAATTCTCTATCCTATATGCTGGTGGAGTGAAATTTTTGGTTTGTGGATATGCACAGGGGCTATGGATTATGAATGCTTTTGAAGCTATGATATGAGGATGATAGGCCATGATATGAATTGCTAATATGCTAAGCTATGCTATGCTATGATTCTAGAGGCTATGGATGCTGGAAGGCTGATTGACTATAGTTTTCTTGTATGCAAGCTTCCCATTTTCAGAGACCTGGCAGTCCCTTTTATAGATTTTCATAGGCAAGAGCCTGGCTGGCAAAGATCAATGGCTATGAGATTGTCTGGTAAATTTGAATGGTGAGAGATGGAGAGGTTGAGAGGAAGATGGAAGATGTTGGGAGGTTGGAGAGAAGAATGAAGGTTTGTCTTCAACCCACGGGAACAACTTTGCTCAGAAACAGAGAAATTTATTAATTTTCTGTTTTGAAGTTGTTTCACGGTTATTGTTGATAATCCAAATTAAATAAATAAATTTATTTAATTTTATGTGAATTTTCGGATTTAAAAGATTTTTGAAATATTTGATGTGAATAGACATTAGAAGATTTAATTAAATATTTGGGATATTAATTGCGAATAGATTTTAGAAGAATTAATTAAATATTTGGAATATTTAATTGTGAATGGAATTTTGAGAATTTTGAGAATAGAAGAATATTTAATCTTTATTTGAATAAAATATTCAAGCCAAGATTATATGATAATTAATATAAATAAATCATAATGTTTATTTAATTAATTAAGAAATGGATAAGAAAAGTGATTAAATAAACTTATTTATTTAATCTAAATGAAAGAATGAACAATATAAATAAATTATTTAGATTTATTTATACGTAGATTGAATTCAGAGATTTAATTAAATATTAAAAAAATATTTAATTAATTACCAGACTATTGAGATGTGACCATTTTTAGATGTATACATTTTTCCCCTCTTTGAAGTGATGTGTTTTACGCATTAGTTCAAAGAATTTTTGAAATTTTCCCTAGATGCTGATTGTCGAATATTTGATAGGTATATGCCCCCTCGGACGATGAATCAATGAGATTTTGATTTTTGTGAATTTTTGAAGTTTTTGATTTTTATGATTTTTAAAATGTCGATTCATCGTTTGAAAATGATGATGTGAAGAAATTGACGTGGAAAGATGTAAGATGAAAAAATGATGACTTAAATTGCCCCTGTTGTGATAGAATGTGATAAAATGCCCCAATTTTGCGTATTGCGTTGCCCTGATTTGATGATGTTTTGTGTGATAAATTTGTTCCCAAGGTTGTTGGAAAACAAATAATAGCTGATAAATTTGCTTTCAAGTTAATGAAAAACAAATAGTTATTTGATAAGTTTGCTTGTAAGGTTGTTAAAAACAAATAGGATTTTGATAAATTTGTTTTCATGATGATGAAAAACAAATAATTGTTTGATAAGTTTGCTTCTAAGGTTATTAAAAACAAACAGGATTTTGATAAATTTGTTTTCCATGATGATGAAAAATAAATAGGTTGATAAGTTTGCTTCTAAAGTTGTTAAAAACAAATAGGATTTTGATAAATTTGTTTTCCATGATGATGAAAAACAAATAGGTTGATAAGTTTGCTTCTAAAGTTGTTAAAAACAAACAGGATTTTGATAAATTTGATTTAAGATTTGATTGATTTGTCATGATGATTTGATATTGATGTTGCTTTGACTTGTTGATTCTTTCTATTCAACAGGAGAGATTGAGCATCTTGCAGTTACGAGAGAAATTCCCGAAGACATGGAGATTGATTCCGCAACTTGTACAGGAAGATAGAGATGTGATCGAGGCATGCAGACTGACCTTGTTACTTGAGATGCCTGAGGTGCGTCTCAACAGAGCTTTATTGACAACACTTGCAGAGAGGTGGCACAGTGACATGAACACTTTTCATTTACCGACAGGAGAGATTACCATGACTCCTGAGGATGTGTATCGCATCCTGAAGATTCCAGTGATGGGTGAGATAGTGAGATTTGACGGCCGGGAGGCAGGAGGTACTGATGCTTTGAGACGGATATTCAGAGACGATCATATTGTAGGATATTATATCTCATGGGCGGAGATGACGGATTCGTATGTGCCCTTACCCTCTGTACTTGCAGGCTTCATTGGAGGTGTTTTGTGCCCCGACCATAGGTCAAAGGGTTTTGCAGTCGGGTGGGGTCGTGTACTTGAGAGTATGGTGATGCAGGGTACACAATATGCTTGGGGATCATGCATGCTTGCACATTTATATGATGAGCTACACCATGTTGTGTACGGTCGAGGCCAGAGTTTAGCTGTTGGTTGTTCGCTTTTATAGATATGGGCATGGGAGAATTTTTTAGTTATGCGACCATTGACTCGTGGACGACGGCCTATCGGTCAATCGTATAGATTCAGATATACCGATGTCATTGCACAGCCGAGGCTGGGAAAATTGGATCATTGGTAGCATCTTCTAGATGATCTCAATATAGTATGCTGGCGGCCCTATGTAGATTGTGAGGCATGGCCAGAGGATGCTAGGGAGATGCCCTATGTCTTTACCGCCAAATATCTGATTGGTTGTACTCCTGGGATTATTGAGAGGTTTTTTCTTGGTCAAGTGTGATGACAATATGGTTAGCCTCAGGGTATGCCCCAGGGTTCTTCTATTTATGCGCGTTGGCAGTAGGAGGTTACAGTGTGGGGTCCGCAGATTACATATGATGCAGTAGTGGTAGAGTTCACCAGTTTGGGAGTACAGATGTGGGACTACAGACCTGATATGCTTGATGGGGGGATGACTCCAGAGTATGGTCAGTATGTGTTGAAACATCCTATGCCATGATTATTTGATCCTGATGAGCCTGCCGCTTTAGTTGCAAAGCAAAGACCTCATATAGGGGGACATAGGCGACAACGAGAGGCGGCTTCAGAGGGTGATGACTCTGAGGAGGATGATGAGGATGAGTTAGATGGGGATGGAGATAGCAGTGATGAGGAGAGTGGAGGTGATAGTGGTGGAGGAGGTGGCATAGGTAGCGATAGAGGTGGTGACAGAGGTGGTGGCAGAGGTGGACCGCGGATGAGACATTCAACTCCATCATCTTCAGTAGATTTAGTGGTGCCAAGTCAGATAGCTACCTTGCAGAGTAGAGTGTAGAGCTTACAGGATTAGTTAGCATAGGCACAGGCCTTGGATACACAGCTACAGGGACAGTTGACGACAGTGACAACCGAAAGAGATACAGCCAGACAACAGGGTGAGCAGGCCATGGCCCTAGCTGACAGTCTGCAGAGAGCAGTAGCAGGTACCTTGATTGGTGACATGATGAGAGAGGTGACCAGGGCCACCTGGGAGGTAGAGTTCTATAGGACCAGGTATCATGATGCATTGCCACCCAAGTAGAGAATGAGTTATACATAGTCTCGGTCTACACATAGTCGCTCTCGGGCTACCGACAGGGGTGTATCTCAGCCATTACCTCCAGAAGGGTCGTCAGGAGTAGGTGGAGCAAGTCCATCAGGTATAGGTGGGCAGGTCCCAGTCTAGCAACATTAGAGGATAACACTTCGTAGTGTTTTTTGCATGATGTCTTATATGTCTTATTGATACTTTGTTGAGACATTTTTATACATACCGATATGATCCCATTTTTTGACGATGTTATGCCATGCATAGTTGACATCTTTTGTACATTTGACATTCATTTTTGAGATATATGATATGCACTGATGTTTTGTTCGTGCAATGAGTATGTGTCTATTTTCTATATGCATGATGTTTTATGTGATGGTTTCACATTGTTATGCTCATGATGTATATGTATGCATGATTCTTAGATATGAAAATGCAAGTGCAATGTTATGATATGATTGCAATCTATTGATGAATGATTTTATGAATGTGAAATGATGGATGATACAATTTATGACTGCCCATGAATGTTTTGATTATGATATATGCTTTGTTTTTATGATTTTCTGATGCAAATATGTATGAAAAATGTATGTGATGATGTTTTTGTGAATGTCAAAATGTACTCATTCATTTATTCAAAAGATATGAAACTTTCATACTTTGCCAGCTTTTGGGAAAACCTATAAATGCCAAATGCAAATTCTAAAATGAATGTAATCTATACTAACCATGCAGGATATCTATTAAATATTTCCATTCTGAGAGCTTATTTGTGCTTTTTGTGTCATCATAGAGCATTCAAATGTTGAAAGTTAATACAAGAATCAAAGGGTATGTTAGCACCAGTGATGACCTGAGTATTGCTTTCATGATTTTTGATATAGCAAGATAATACAAGCATCTAGGTATAATTGAACCAAGATGACCTGAGTATCGCTTGCATAAACAAACAAGAGTTAACCCGTTTCCCATGCAAATTATGAAATGTCATCAATGATACTTAGTAGAGCATGTCTCGCGACCAATTTGCATAGTACTAATGACTTCCTCGCAAACAAAAAACAAAGAAAAATCATACTCCTTCCTTGCTTTTCTAGTTCAGAACATCATCGAATTGCTCCAGAGATATGATAGAAAATCAACCAACAATTCAAATTTTGCCTAAAGTATTTCAAACATTATTCAGATTAAGATCATCCAACTTGGTTATCAACATTGGTGTTTGTGTTTTGATTAACGTTGTTTTTGACCATGTTGTTTGATTTCATTGGCATTGAGTAATCATTTTGGTGTTGTGGTTGATTTGATGCATCAATGTATGTTGCGTTTTGTCAAACAATTATTTGTCCATTTGTGAGATTCTAAAAGCTCCTTGCCCCTCTCTTGTTTAGTCTGTGTTTCTACCCCCAGTGTAAACATAACTTGAATATTATGGATATGTGAAAATTTCATCAAGCCATGATGAAACACAAGGATTCCCGTTGCATGATATGGATATGATAGATATGTACAGATGATAGATATGGATAGATGATGCCGTAAAGAAAATGGAAGACATAAGCTAATAGATAAAGGAGCCCATTTTGATCACAAGTAGCGCCTTTTTGCCAGGTTTTCACCACTTGTTTTTATTGCACTTTTTTAGATCATGTGAATTTTTTATTTTTTTTTTTAGGACTTTTTTTTATTTTTATGTTTTTTTTTTAGGACTTTTTCTGATTTTTATGTATTTTTTCAGGACTTTTTTTGATTTTTATGTATTTTTTCAGAACTTTTTCTGATTTTTGATGATTCAGACATAAAATTTTTTCAAATGAATGCTATGGATTGATTCTTCAAACAGGTCCCCTTTTGATGTAGATAACTGATATGCTTTAGAACCGTATGCTGCAATGATGACAAATGGACAAAGCCAATTTGGTTCAAATTTTCCTTTCTTTTCTCTATCTTGTTGATTGCATGGATTTTATTTCAAGACTAAGTCACCTACTTGAAATGTCTATGGTTTAACTTTGTGATTGTAGCTACGAGACATAACTTGTTGATAACCTTTCAAATGATTAGCTGCATGTTGACATCTTTCAGCTAACAGTTCTAGCTCTTGTAGATGAGATACTCGGTAGTCTTCATCATTTATCAATCCTTTCAATGAGACCCTAAGCGGAGGTATTTCAAACTCTAATGGTAAGATCACTTCTGCTCCATATACCAAAGCATATGGGGTAGCCCCTGTTGGTGTGCGAATGCTGGTTCTGTATGCCCACAAAGCTAGATTTAACTGGACATGCCAATCATGACCGACATCATTTATCTTCTTCTTCAAGATCTTCAAGATTTTTTTGTTTGAATCTTGTGCTTGACCATTTCCTTGTGGATAGTACGGTGTGGAGAACTTGTGTTGGATGTGAAATCTTTCACAAAGTTCATCAACATCCTGATTCTTGTCAGGCCTCCCATTATCAGTGATGATAGAATTAGGAATTCCATATAGGTAGATGATGTAATTCAAGATAAATGAAGAGATTTGTTTATCGGTCACGGTTGTAAAAGGAACAGCTTCGATCCATTTTGTAAAATACTCTATAGTCGTAATGATGAATTTATGCCCATTTGATGATGAAGGATGAATTTTACCAACAAGATCTAGTCCCCACTGAGAAAAAGGCCATGTCAGAATGAAAGTTTGTAGTTCCTATGTAGTTGCATGAATAAGATTCCCATGGATATGACATTTAGAACATTTCTTGACAAAAGTAAAAGATTCTCTCTCCATGGTAGGCCAATAATATCCCATTCTAACAAGTTTCTTGGCTAAGGTTAAACCACTTGAATGAGTTCCACAAATACCACCATGAACCTCTTGTAAGGCTTGTTCAGATTCATCACATTCAAGACATCGAAGGAGCGTACCATCAAGACCATGTCGATAAAGGATATCGGCGATCAAGGTATAATGGGATGATTGGCATATGAAATTCCTTTTTTGGTTTCAGGATAAGTCCAGAGATAAGATGCTATTTTTCAGATAGGTATAAATCTTTCCATACAAAGGTGAATCAGAACTGGTTAAATGGCATATGACTTGGGTCTCAGGATTATTATAGGCGGGAGAAAACGATTGTTCCACCAAGAATTCGTACCATTTTTGATTTTCTGATAATTGTAACAAGGAAGCAATTGTAGCCATTGCATCTGCAACTTTATTATCAATCCTTGGGATTTGTGGAAACTTGATTGCCACAAAATACTTTTTAAAATCATCCACCATGTTCTTTTAAGGTAGCAACTTATCATCTTTAGTCTGATAATCATCATTGATTTGATTAATGACAAGTTGTGAATCACCGTAGACTTGCAACTCTGTAATCCGCTAGTCCAATGCTATCTTCATTCTTGTGAGCAACACTTCATATTCAACTATGTTATTTGTGCAGGGAAACATCAACCGATATGATTTTGGGATGGTATGTCCTTCAGGTGTAACAAAAAGAATCCTTGCCCCTGAGCCATGTTGCATGTAAGATCCATCAAAGTATAATGTCCATGATTTCTTAATTGTTGCTGTGAAGACATCTCCATCAGGCAATTCAATGTGCATTGGGTTTTCTTCTTGTAAAGGTGCTTTGGCCAACTGATCTGCTATGACTTGTCCTTTTATAGCTCTTCGATCTACATAGTGAATGTCAAACTCACTTAAGATCATTACCCATTTTGCAAGTCTTCCTGTTAAGGTAGTTTTGCTTAAGAGGTATTTTAGTGGATCAATTTTGGTTATCAGTTTAATTGTATGAGCCAACATATAGTGGCGCAACTTTTGAGAAGCAAACACTACTGCTAGGCAAGCTTTTTCAATGAAAGTGTAGTTTAATTCATGACTTGTTAAAGTTTTGCTGAAATAGTATATGGCTCTTTCTTTTCCTGTAGAATCCTCTTGTGCTAGTAACGCTCCCAAAGATACTTCTATTGCTGAAATATAGAGTATGAGGGGATTTCCTGGAACTGGTGGAATTAGGACTGGTGTATTCATGAGATATTGCTTGATCTGATTAAATGCTGCTTCACACTTTTCCTCCCATTTGAATGGGACATTTTTATGCAATAGATGTGTAAATGGTAAAATTTTGTCTGCCAGTTGAGCTATAAACCTCCTGATGGATTGTAGTCATCCTTGCAGTGATCAGAGCTGACTGATATTTCATGGTGGCGGCATGTCCATTATAGTTTGTACTTTTCCTAGATCAACCTCTATGCCCTTTTCTGAAACAATGTATCCCAGGAGTTTTCTAGATTTAACGCTGAAGACACATTTCTTTGGATTGAGTCAAACATTGAACTTCTCCATTCTGATAAAGATCTTTGACAAGATTTCTAGATGTCCTTCTCTTGTGTTAGATTTGGCCAATAAGTCATCCACATAGTCTTCCATGAAGGTGTGCATCATGTCATGGAAAATGGTGGTCATTGCTCTTTGATAAGTTGCTCTTGCATTCTTAAGCCCAAATGGCATGACATTCCAACAATAGGTACCCCAAGGGCATGCGGATGCTGTTTTATCTTGATCCTCTGGTGCAATCTTTATCTGGTTGTATCTTGAAAATCCATCCATTAATGAATACATTGCATGGCCAGCAGTTAAATCAATAATCATATCTATGTTTGGCAAAGGGAAGTCATCTTTGGGACATGCTTTGTTCAAATCTTTGAAATCTGTACAAATTCTAATCCTTCCATTCGGCTTTGAAACATGTACGATATTGGATATCCATTCTACATAGTCAATAGATTGAATGAATCCAACATCTAAAAGCTTCTTTAACTCTTCTTTAACCAATAATGCAACATGTGGATGCATTTTTTTGAGTTTTTGCTTCACAGGTTTTGCCCCTATGTTTATAGATAGATGATGCATTATCAGATTAGGATCTAACCCTAGCATATCAGCATATAACCAAGCAAAATTGATTTGATTCTCCTTCAAGAAGTCTATGAATTTCAGTACTTCTTCTATTGTTAATGATGCTGCAAGTTGCAAGATTTTTGGCTGCTCTGTTGTACCTATGTTGATTGATTATGTGGGCTCAATCAAAATAGAAGATATTTCTTGATAATGTTTGGGAAGAGTGTCAAGTTTCTCATCCTTCAGTGCCTCAAAAAGGTCTTCACCATTAGATCCGCTCTTTATTTTTCTCTTATTGTGATCTACGATTGCCATTTTTTGGTTTTCATCGATAGATCCATCTTTTATTTCATTTATTTTGCAGCTAAGATACTTGAAACCCTCCCTATCAAAATCTTGAGTATGAGATTATTTGATGGAACACTTGTTTTCTTGATTATATGAACAAAGGAAATTTACAATATCCTCATCATCAAGAAATGTAGGGATATGGATAGGTGCATCATTGTCCCAATCAATAAGTTATGGATAGACTAAAGGTTTGGGATCATTAGGTTGGGTAAGGTCTTGAGCTATCAAAGTCATGATATGGTTGTCATTTTCATGATGAACAAGGTCTATAATGGTATTCTCCTCTTGATTATCAATCTCGTTAAAATTTGAATCGTCCTCACTTGAGTCATGATCGCTTTGTAAAACATAATCAAGTGGAGGCCTTGAGTCCTCCCCTTGTAAGAACGTGGGTGCGAATTTGTGTATGACATCCACCCTTTTCTCTATTGAGAATGTATCATCAGAGACATCATCCCATTCATATTCATTGGAATCAATGTCTAAACTGTTCTGCAGTTGGAAAACTGATCCATAAAATTTTTGTAGAGTGACATCTTCATGGGGTTTATCTGAAATTGATTCTCCTTCATGAGTTTGCTGTGCTTGCTATGAAGTTGACTCTTCTACATCCTTACCATATCCAAGTCTTTTTTTATCTTTTGGATGTATTGAAATAGGTTGAATTGGATCAATGTTTCCTTCTTTTCTTTTTCCTATAGGACCATTTCCTTCATAGCCCATTCTTTGCATGATAGTATACCCTTTACCATATTGTTCGGTAGGTAATTTGATGTGCAAGATAGATTCATCTTCATCTTTGTATAGCCAGCTTACTATGTCCCTATCTTTAGCTTCTTCGTTGGTGGTGTTAGCTTTAATGAATTGTTCATCAAAATTTGTGATTGGCACAAAATCTTGGGATGTAGAGGCTGCTGTGATCTTTTGATTTGATAGGGTTGGCTGACCATGTGACCTCAGAGAAGGAGGTAAGCTAGAAAGGGATACCAAATATTCACCTACTCCTTTATCTTTTAAATGTAGCTTGGTGTCAAGATCCTTTGTCAATTCTTGCAATTGGCCTTGTAGATTGGAAGAAGTAGTAAAAGCCTCCCTATTGTGCGGCACAAAAACGTCTTGAGTTGCTCGAAGATTTGAACAAGTTTGGGTGCTATTGTAGTCAGCTTGTATAGTTATTTCCTATCCATCATATGGAAACTTGAGGCATTGATGGTACGTTGATGGTATTGCCTGCATATCATGAATCCATGGATGACCCAAAAGTATGTTATAGGAAAGATCATGATCTAGAACCTGACAAAAGGTATTTTTCACAACAGGTCCCACTCTGATAGGTAGCATTATTAGTCCTTTAGAAGCTCTTTCTTCATCATTATATGCCTTGATAGTTATTTTTCTTTGTGGATCAATGGAATTTTTTGACATTCCTAAGGCATGCATTAGCTTTAAGGTACAAATGTTTAAACTGGCTCCTCCATCTATCAAGACACGTCTGATTCGGTGTTTATGGATCATGACTTCAAGATAAAGCGATGAATTATGCGGATGTGTCATGGAGGCATCATCTTTTTTGGAGAATGAAAGACAAGTGGGGGAAGAAAAATGTCCCACCATGGCTTGAAATTTATCTACATCTAGATCAGTGTTGAAAGTTATGTTTACAAGAGCTTCTTCTAAAATATTCTTGTGTACGAGAGATATTTTGAGAAGTTCAAGGATGGAGATTTGAGCTGATATTTTTCTTAGTTGATCAACTAGATTATAATGACTTGGAGGAGGAATAGCTGCCTTAGATGAACTATATTTTAGGAAAACTTTTGCTTGTCCTCTCGTAGTCACATTAACCTGTTGATATTCTTGTTTTTCCTTGATTTTGATAACATTAACCTGTTGATCATCTGCATAGATGTGGTAGATTATGTTGTCTTCAACATTATTTATACTCTTCACTTTGGTATCTGATGTTTCCCCCTTTTGATAGTTTGGTAAAGGATCTTTGAATGCTTGATGATCGTCGTTGGTATGATGTCCTTCAATTTTGATGGTACCATTGTCAATAAAATCTTCTACTAGATTTCAAAAGGCTTGACAGTTATTTGTTCTATAACCTTTACATTGATGATAATTGTAATAATACGAGTCATTCCATGATGGTGGTTTGACTCGTGGCTCATAATCTCTTTGTGGTGGTAAGGTGATAACCTTATTATCGAGAAGCTCCTTGAGAGCAGACTCAAGAGATTGACCCAAAGTGGTAAAATTCCGTTGATTTGAAAAGAATGGAGGTCTTGGTAGATTTGATGTTTGGGTATTGCTAAGATTGTTATTGAAATTACCATGATTATGCTTGTTATTTTGATTGGTCATGCTTTCTTGATTGTTGTTTCCTTGTTGGTTGTTTTGTGGAGCACTTGATAGGTTGAAGATAGATGGTCTTGTTCGTAGATTGTTTGCATCCATTATACCATCATTGATGACATTTTTATTTCTATTCCAAAACCTTGTTTATTCATTGTTGTTATGGTTGGATGAACTTGGATTATCAAGTTTTATCACTCCTCTTTTGACCAAGGCCCCTTCAATGGTGATTGCGTTTTCAATCAATTTTTCAAAGTTATGAGGACAATGAAGATTAAGCCTGTAGCTTAATTTTTGATCTAGGCTATTGATGAATATATCCGTCTTTTCTTTTTCAGGAATAGGATAGGAATATCGTGCAAAAAATCTTCTCCATCTTTGCAAAAACGTAGTGAAAGATTCCCCTACTTTTTGTTTCACTTTACAAAGATCAAGCATGGTTATCTAGTGTTGGATGTTGTAGGCGTATTATGATATAAACTAATTTATTAACTCCTCAAAGGTTTTGATGGGGGGAGTGATCTTGGAAAGCCACTCCATGGATTATCCACCCAGACTTCGTGGAAACAATCACATTAAGTAGGTATCTTCATAAGCAAATTCTAGACTCATATTTCAGAAATCCCTCACATGTTCAATGGGGTCAGTTTTCCCATTGTACCTATCAAATTTAGGGATTTCACAATGTTTTGGAAAAGGAATCATTTGAAGACTCCTATCAAATGGATAAGGAGATATGTCATCCAAAACATACTTCTTTGTTGCACCCGCTTGCATTTCCTTTATTTTCCCTTGTAATTCTTTTATCTGTTGAGTAAGGGCACTAAAATCATTAGGAGTTTCAGGATTCTCTTTAATCCCGTCTATGTCAAAATTGGCAGGTAACTTAGCTCCTTGATTAGCTAATGAAAGGAAATATCTTTCTTTGTTTCGTTCTAAAATCCTTTCTATAAGAGTATGGAACTGGGGATCCTGCTCTACTTCTTGAAGCTTTTCTTATGTTATCTCTTCAATATGAAATGGATTCTCTTCCTTCTCACTATTATCACCCATTTTGCTTGTGGTAATTTCTCTTTTGTCTTTTTCTATGTGCTTTCGAGATCTCATGACAACAAGTATAATATTTTCCCCAAATTCTACTAACTTTTGATCAAAAGAATGAAATAGTGCAATTTTTGATGGTTATGAAAGTCAGGATAGAAGGAAGATTCTATGACTTAAAATATTTCTAGTCTCTAGCTCGTGTTTTCCCTGATTGAAAGGATGAAAATCCTGTTGGCGGGAATTTAAGCAAAAGATCAAGAAAAAATGATTTTGCACTTTGTGAAGTTTGATTGTAGCTTCGTAAAAAGATGGATTTGTGAGAAATGCCTAATGTGATTGAGTTCTCTATTTTAGAAATTGATTTGGATGAGTAGAATATTCAATTGTAGGTTGGGGAATATAAGAAGAACGAATACGCTGACTGTGGTTGTGCCTTTGAGAAAGGGCTCTCCTTTGAAAGAAAGCTCATGAGTATAACGGTTCTACAGCATAATCATTAGTGAAACCTCTAACATAGTCGTGATATCGATGGATAAAGGTTCTATGTTTAAGTAAAACCTTTCAACTTTGGTACAAGAATCATCTTTTCTTCAATGGTTTCTTGTAGCTAAGTGGTTTCTTTGGCTTTTTGATTCGTTTGAGAATGGATTTCTTAACAAAGGTTGTGTATTTCCAATCTCTTAACATGAGAGTAATCAATGTAATTGTGAGTTTTGGATGATCTTTATTGAATTAATGTTTTGAAGACACGTCAAGCAAGTTGTAGAATGGTTGTTTTTAAGTCCTATACTAAACATTAAGTGTATGATCAAAATGTATTTCAAAAATTGTTTTCACAGGTTTTTCACATGATAGATAGTTCAAGCAGACTAACTCTTAGTACTCAGGTAGGTCACCATAATAATCAACAACCCACATCTTAAAACTGCGTCGACTCACACAACCATGTCACCCCCGAAGGGGTGCCCGTGTTTTTGTCTTTTCCAGGTGCGTACTCAGAGTGACAGAAGTGGATACCGGATCCCCTGAGCAAACAGTCCTTGGAAGTTATATGGTGAGTATCTTGGGGGTAGATTCTTCCCTCCCCTGCACTGTGATTATTATGATGTTCGGAAACTGACTTCGGTTGGATACTACACTAAGTTCGTAGTAAGGGTTTCGTTTTGCTGACAATAATAAACTCCCTCGGAGACCTCCCAACCTTTAGAACAAAGGCTTTGGGGATGGTTATCTTGCACACTACAAAAGAGGGTTTCCCCAGTTGCTTTAAATTTTATAGTGGGGAGGAATAGCCTGGCTTTGGCTTGAACCCACTTGAGTCGTTCCTCTTGGGTGAGTACTTTTTCCACAAGAGTAGGCTCTCTAAAGGATGTAATTAAAACAATAAATTTGCATGAAATTGAAAAGGAAAGTTTGGTATTTTGATCACCCAGTTAAGGGGAGAGCATAAACCTATTGCCACAGACAAAGCAAACAAATGTTCTTTTTAAAACCCAAATCACAATGATCTAATCTAAGTGAAGATATTGCTTCACAAAACAAATTGTTCAATTTTAATTGCAAGATCATTATGTGGTGACTATCCTAGATTGATTCATTTTAAAATCCATGTCTATCTTAGGATTGATTCATTTTTTTAAAGCTCTTACTGGCCGTGGTCACGTCGGATCCAGTCAAATCCTACTTAAGTTATAGATTACAATTGCAGACTTACAAATTCTATGCTAAAATAGAAAAATACGCTAAAACAGACATCAAGAATGCTAAAACAGAAATGCTCTATGAAAACAGTAAAGAGTGCTACAGAATCAGTAATGGGCACTACAGAATTAGTAATGGGCACTGCAGGATCAATAATGGGCGCTGCAGGATCAATAAAGGGTGCTGTAGGATCATTAATGGGTGTTGCAAAATCAATAAAGAGCGCTATAGAATCAGTAAAGAGCGCTATAGAATCCTTAAAGGGCACTGTAACAGAGTTAAAGAGCGCTAAACTGGGTGTGAACTGCGCTGAAGCGTGTTTGATGCGCTAATACGCTCTTCCAGCCGTAACCTGTTAGAAAAAATCACAAAAAGATGTTAAAATTGGGGCAAGAGCCCCATGGTGGGCACCAAAAATATGTGTGGGAAATTTTAGTATCAAAATAAGATAACAAAAACACACCAATGCAACATTAAACTAAAGAAAGCTAAATAGAATGAAATCAAAGAAATCAAACAAAGCTTCTTCAAAATCATTCCATTGTCCTTTATCTCCAGTGATTTGCTTGAAGCTGCTACTCTTAGATTGTGTAAGCAAAGCTTCTCAGAATGGTAACCTGCAGAATGAGTATGCAAAGAGAGAGAATACTTCTCTATCCTATATGCTAGTGGAGTGAAATTTTTGGTTTGTGGATATGCATAGGGGCTGTGAATTATGAATGCTTTTGAAGCTATGATATGAGGATGATAGGCCATGATATGGATTGCTAATATACTAAGCTATGCTATGCTATGATTCTAGAGGCTATGGATGCTGGAAGGCTGATTGACTATAGTTTTCCTATATGCAAGCTTCCCTTTTTCAGAGACCCTACAGTCCCTTTTATAGATTTTCATAGGCAAGAGCCTGGCTGGAAAAGATCAATGGCTATGAGATTGTCTGGTAAATTTGAATGGTGAGAGATGGAGAGGTTGAGAGGAAGATGGAAGATGTTGGGAGGTTGGAGAGAAGAATGGAGGTTTGTCTTCAACCCACGGGAACAACTTTGCTCAGAAATAGAGAAATTTATTAATTTTCTGTTTTGAAGTTGTTTCACGGTTGTTGTTGATAATCCAAATTAAATAAATAAATTTATTTAATTTTATGTGAATTTTCGGATTTAAAAGATTTTTGAAATATTTGATGTGAATAGACATTAGAAGATTTAATTAAATATTTGGGATATTTAATTGCGAATAGATTTTAGAAGAATTAATTAAATATTTGGAATATTTAATTATGAATGGAATTTTGAGAATTTTGAGAATAGAAGAATATTTAATCTTTATTTAAATAAAATATTCAAGCCAAGATTATATGATAATTAATATAAATAAATCATAATTTTTATTTAATTAATTAAGAAATGGATAAGAAAAGTGATTAAATAAACTTATTTATTTAATCTAAATGAAAGAATGAACAATATAAATAAATTATTTAGATTTATTTATACGTAGATTGAATTCAGAGATTTAATTAAATATTAAAAATATTTAATTAATTACCAGACTATTGAGATGTGACCATTTTTAGATGTATACATATATATATATATGTATACATTAGATAAATGATTCATTGTAAATCTAGACCGTTAATTATTAGATTTTAGATCTAATGGTGGATATTTTGTTGGCATGTCTTACCCTAGAATGTAACCCTATTTTATGAGGGTGCTATATTATGGTTGTGGTATAGAGAGACGGTGATGTATTTTGAGAGTTTGATAGCAGTTGTGTTGTCTCTTGATCTCTGAGTGGTGATACTCCTGTGAGAAGCTTGCTTTGCAAGTATATTGTAATCTTTGTGATTTATTGACTAATATATGGGGCAAATTTTGGAGTGTGGGGTTTTTCTCCTGAAAGGGTTTTCCCCAAGTAAATCACTATGTCATGGTATGCATGATATTTATATTTATTATATTTAAGTTTTTGTAACTGTTAAAGATCTGTAAAATTATTGCATTATTATGCTCTAAAGATTAGTGTAGGAAGTTGTTCTGCTACCTTAGCTTCCTTACAAGTGGTATAAGAGCTTGATCACCTTTGGTTTAAGTTGTGGGTTGTTGGGTTTTTTGGACTAATCTAGGTTTGAGTGGGAGCTTGTGCAGAAGAAAATTTGTGATCTTGTTATAGGAATTTTTAGATAGCAAGTTCATCAGGGAGAATAGAGGTGGATAAATTTTCTAGAAATAATTTTGAAATGTGGAAGCTAAAGATTGAGGATCTATTGATAGATCAAGATTTTTGGGATGCTATTGATGAGAATGTTTCATGCATGTAGATCCTAATCAGGCTGCTCAATATGATTTTATGGACTGTAAAGCCAAGGGTCTAATCAGATTGTGTTTGATAGACACTATTTTAATTAATGTCCATGAGGAGACCTCTACACAAAAACTATGGAAGAAGTTTGGTGAGATGTATCAGGACAAATATTTAGTGAAAAATTTTTTCTTGAGGAAGAAATTATATTCCTTGAGAATGGAAGAGGGTGGATGAATCACAAATCACCGACAAGCATTCAATATGTTGGTGGCTCAATTGGCATCCGTTGGTGTAAAAATGAATGAGGAGAAATGTCAGGTCTTGCTTTGTTCTTTGCCTGATTTGTGGGACTCTCTTGTTATGGCTATTGGGAGTAATTCTATTATTTTGAAGATTGAAGATGTGGTGGGTTATTTGCTTTCTAAAGAGATGAGGAGGAAGGTATCCATCACTACCAAGGAGGACCTAAATGTTTATGGAAGACCTAAGGAAAAAGGAAAGAAGAATGAGAAGCATGACAAATCCAAGTCTAGGGGGAGATCTAAATCTCCTGGAAAGTCCAAATTTATTTGTTGGAACTACGGTAAGCCTAGACATGTTCATAAGGAATGCAAAAAAGAAAAGATGAAGAAAAATAATAAATTTGATTATGATTTTGAGTCCAAGGAGGAAGATGACAACACATTGATTGCAACTTTGGCAACTCGTGTAGGTAATGATGCATGGTTAATTGACTCAGGTGCATATTTTCATATGACCTTTAATAGAGATTGGTTTTCAGAATATGAAGAATTTGATGGAGGTAAGGTGTACTTGGGTGATGATTCTCATTTAGACATTGTTGGTTGTGGTAAAGTTAAAATCGGGTTTCCTAATGGTAGAATAAAAAGGATTAATGGTGTGTTGCATATCCCTAGATTAACACAAAATTTGTTATATGTGAGCGAACTAATAGATGCGGGTGTGCAGGTAGTATTTTCTGATGCAGGATGCAAGATGGTTAGAGGTGCTATGGTGATTTCTAGAGGTGTTAGATATTGCACATTGTATAATCTTGATGCATGCAATAGTACTTTTGTGAAAAACAATTTTGTGGAAGAAGTGAGGGTTTCACCTTCAGTAGATGGTCACAAATTTTGGGTACTCAAGGGTGCTCTTTGTTCTAAAACAAAGTTACCTACAAACAAAACTATGTTATGGCACCAGAGACTTGGCCACATTGGAGAAAAGGGTCTAAGGACCTTGAAAAATAAAAACCTTGTTGAAGGTTTGTCTGATTGTGTATACACCTAAAATTGGTCAAGACATTTAATTAATTAAATACTAGTTATTTAATTAATATTCAACTACGTATAAATAAATTCTCAATTTATTTATATAGTTCACCCTTTTCTAATGCTTCAAATCTAAAATCATATTCCTCTAATTTAATTAAATAAACAAATTTCATAAGCATGTTTTATTTAATTAAGTTTCACTAATCCCGGACTAGGAATTCAAACACATGTCTACAAATTTTTATGCCACCTCACCAAGGTCACATAAAATTAAATAATTCTAATTTTTAAATTAGAATTATCTTCAAAGAAATGGTTTATTCCTCACACACTTCTTCAACAAACTTTCGAACACATGGTCTTTTTCTCATACACTTGATTCTTCCATCCATTTGGCATGTTGTCTTTGGTCAAAAGATTCCTCCATCCATTTGCAATGTTTTCTTTGGCCAAGGGGACACCTTCTTGATTCTCTTCATCTCCACCATTCATCCCTCTTGTTCGAATTTGGACTGTTGATCGTTGCCACATCACAAGATGCTTGAAAAAGCCTATAAATACAACCCTTTGCCATTGTATTTTGCATCCACATTTGAATAGAGTTATCATTTAGGAATATCGTTTGAGCATTGGAGCATTTTGGAGTCTTATAGTTACATTTTATATCATGTTTTGCATCATAGTTACATCTTAGAATAACACTTTGCTTCATAGTTGCATTTTATGTCATGCTTTGCATCATAATTGCATTTTAGATTAACATTTTTATAGTTAGCATTTGAGCATATGCAGAATCATCCTAGCTTCATATCATAGCATTTACATTGTATAATCTAACACCATTATCCATTATCATTTTCATCATATAGTTTCATGTAGGAACTTAATTGGCTTGCATGTTGAATCTTATCTTGTTTCTCAAGTTGTCATTTTAACAACCATAGTGCACATAGAAATTTGAGGGCCAAATGGTTTAATAAATCCTTGAGAATAGAGGACAATGAGACATTCTTAAAATATTTGCTTAGCTGCAAAATAGATTAGTTTACTTATTTTAAATCTTTGATATAATTCATTTCATTAAGGTTTGTGTTGATTTACTAACAATTCCCACATGTCACACACACACAAAATGACGCCCATCGTGGGGCCCAACTCCATTTCTAACAATTTTTTGGATTTTTTTTTGTAAATAGGTTGGACATGACGTTTTAGCACAATTGTGAGTTCTTTTGGCGCATATGATAAATCTTTCGGTGCATATGGATTTTGTTTCGGTGCATCCGAGAGATCTTCTAGCACATTCAGTGCCTATTTCAGCCCATACGACCTTTCTTTCAGCACATCCTGCAAATATTCTAGTGCAATCAGGGAGTTTTTTAGCGTATTTAGTCTTTTTTGTAGCGCATTGAGTATCTGTGTTAGCACATTCATCAGTTCTTTTAGCGCATTGAGTGCTTGTTTTAGCGCATTGATTAGTTCTTGTAGCACATCGATGTTTTAGCACATACGATGGCTATTTTAGCGCATTGGGTAAAAATTGCAAAATTTGACAACTAATTTGTGTTTTCTAGTTGTAGGTACTTTTATACGCTGGTCAAAGACAAATTTATCAAACTATTGATAATTTATGTAGGGGCTGGAGCTATTTAAATGCTTTCTTTTACTTAAAATAGGCATCTAGCTTAATTAAGAAGGATAAAGAACACCATGTCTTTCATGCTTGATGAATGGTAGGAATATGCTCTCCCCATAACTGGGTGACCAAAAATCCAAAACCATTCATTTTTGTTTTATCCTTAGAGGGCCTGCCTTGTCAGAAAAAGTAATCACCCAAGGGAACAACCCAATTGGTAACACGCTAAAGCCAAGTGACTTCCAATCGAGATATAAATGTGGGTACTTGAGGAAAGTTTAAGTATCACGAGGATTGTTCTGACAAGAAGGGAAGCAATGGTCTCTTGCCACATGGATGATCCCCCATGAACGAAATGCCTATACTAAAACCCTTTGTTGTAGCAAGGCCAAAATCCTTAATCTATTTGTTGGTGCAAGAACGGTCATTCTGAAGCCGTCCCACATTCTTGCAGCTTTTAGTAGAAATGAGAAATATGCCATGAGAGATTCATGGGTATTGATGCTTGGCTGCCCCATATAAGTGAGTGTCGTGGAGGGGAGCTAGTGGGGTCAAGCATCTAATCATCCACTATAAGTAAGCGAAGATGGAGTAAAATCCAAGTGGGAATTCAAAAAATATAGTCCTACACATCCTAAGTTGTACATGCTTGATGTTTCTTTACCAATGTGTTTTTGAACCAATTTCAAACAAAAACATTACATGTTGAAAGTGAAAACCTTGATTTAGAAAAAAACATTCATTGAAACAACCAAGTCTCTAACTGGAAAATCTAAAAAATCAAACAAACTTCCAACAAACTGCATCATTTTCCCAGTTCAACACATCTGCTACATCTTATAGCGCATCTTTGTGCTCTTTTAGCTCATCCAACTACTGTTATAGCGCATCTGTGCAAAACTATGGCACATCTATCCTCTATTCCAATGCATACATTCAATCTTTTAGCGCATATGTGTATTTTTCCAACGCATTTACCTGATCTTTTAGTGCATATGTGCAATATTTGGGCACATTAACCCTTTGTTTTAGCGCATCCAAGCAATCTTATAGTGCATTTGTGCAATTTTCTGGTGCATCCATCCTCTGTTTTAGCACATCTATCAAATCTTTTAGCACATCCGAGTTCTGTTTTAGTGCATCCATTAAATGCAAAAACCCAAGAGTTAATCTTGTCCCTTGTTTCACAGTTTGGACCAAAATTTTAGAATCTTCTCAAGTAAAAAATCATTCCTTAGGTACCATAGAGTCTAAACTTGTTAAAATTGACCTCTATAAGTGGAATTCTCCAACCTAAACCAAGATCTAACCTCTGAAATTGCAAAAATCATCAAATCTATTGCACCTTTGATTATTAAGCCTAGTTTCATCATTAGGATTTATCATCCTTTCATCACGAAACGAAGCTATATAGTCCAATAAAACTTAGTCTCATTAGAATTTTTCATTCTATTGGACTTAGTTGTAATCCTTGGTACTTTTCCAAAACTTAGATCAAATTTTAGTTAAAACTATAACGCTTGTATTCCCGTTCAAACAAGGTTATAAAAATGAAAACTCAAGGAAAAAAGACTTGAAAATCAAAACATTGAAGAGTGAAACCTTGAAACCCCAACCATTGAAACTCCAAATATCAAAATTCCAACCATTGAAAATCCAACCATTGAAACTCAAAACATTGAAACCCAAAATAGTTAGACACAAAACACCATGGCTGAGGCTAAAGAGAATCCTTTTCATGGAATCCACAATAATGATGGGGAAGAAGTAATTGAGGAAGATATTCAACATGTGGAACAAGATCCCAACTTCCACAAATTCTTAGAAAATATTTTCAAAAGAAATAGGGAAAAATACTTACTCATGTAAGCTAAACAAGTTGTCAAATTACCTAACGACTTTGATGTGAATCAATTGAAAGAACCACCCGAAAAGCACGAAAATGATCCCAAACAAGTGGTTGCTCTAACTCATCAAATGAAGAACCTTCAACAAAAAATCCTTGATATGCAAAGGGAAACCTCCAAATGATACTTGATCCAAGACATTTTTCCATATCCATTTGATCAAAGTATCCACATGATACCCTTTCCTAAACATTGCGAATTCCCCAAGTATGACAAATACAATGGAAAAAATGATCCAATAGACCATGTGAGAGAATTTAGAACCATGAGTCTTGAATTTGCATATGAGGAAACATACTTGATGAGATTATTCCCAAGGAGATTTGGTGGACAATTTCTTGAATGGTTCTCCAAAATCACTCCACCAATTAACACCATTGAGGAATTGGTCAACAAGTTCATCACCCAATATTCATACAACATCCAACATGACATCACCATGAAATATATTTGTGACTTGAAAAAAGAAGAAGGGTGAATCGTTCCTTGTATTCTTGCAAAAATGGAGAAGGTTATTTGCACGATATTCTCATCTCGTACCCGAAAAAGAAAAGATAGAAATCTTTATTGACAACCTCAATGACGAGATGAGTTATAGATTGGAGTTGCAATGTCTCCCAACCTTCAAAAAATTGATTGAAAACATGATTAAAATTGAAGAGGCTTTAGTCAAGAGAGGAGTCATCAAAATATACAACGAAAACAACTCATCAGACTCCTCCAAAAATTACAATAGTGGTGACAAACCCAAGTTTTGGCAACGAAACAAGAATGTTGGAAACAATGATGGGGTAGTTGAAATTCAAAATGAAAAACCTGTATTCAACTTAACTGCAGCCGCCACCACAAAAACTAATCAGAATAACAATCCCCCCAACAACCAAAACAACAACCAAAATGTCAACCAAAGCAACAATCAAGGTAATGCTGGATCTTGAACACCATCATATCGAACATCCTCAAACCAAAGGAGGTTCACCCCTTTGGGAAAATCATCAGAATCAACATTAAAAGAACTTCTTGAAGCTAAAGTCATAACGTTACCAGAGGAAAGAAATTGGGAACCACAAGTCAAGCCTCCATGGTGGAACGATGCTCATTTCTGTGACTTTCATCGCAACAAAGGACATAAAGCCAACGACTGCATGCAGTTGAAGCACTTGATACAAGATCTAATTGACAACAAGATGATATTTGTGGAAGGACCCCAAAAAAACAATGATCATGGAGCATTCAAGAACCCTCTACCCAACTACGAAAAAGGGGAATCTTCTTCTTGAAATACCAAAGGAAAAAACATAAACTATGTCTATGACACCACCATTCTGTGTATTAAGGTGATTGATGATCAAACCCATGACAAATAAGATCTTATTGTAAATGATAACCCAACAAATGACAACACCATTGAACATGAACAAAACATCATTGCAATTGAAAATCATCACCATGATGTCGACACTACCTCAAATCAAATAAATATTATCAAAATAAAAGAGAAACAAGACAACACACCTGTCAATGCAATCACACGAAGACAAGCTGAGGTAACATTGAAAGGAGCTACCCCTTCCACGTCTAAATCAACTGCTATCCCTACAACTCAATATAACATAGTGGATCAGTTGTAGAAGATACTTGCACAAATATCCATTTTAGAATTTCTCAAGATTTGACCTGCTCACAAGGAAATCTTAGAACAAGCTCTAGTTGCCACCATGGTATCGAACAATCTAGAGGTTTGCCAATTTCATACTATGGTGGGATATTTGAATGCACCACACTGCTTATCCTTTTTAGAACACGATGATGTATCTATCAACCATCCACACATCACTACCCTCCACATTGAGGTCTTAATCCACAAGTACCGCATTAAACGTGTTCTAATAGATGGAGGAGCTAGCCTGAATATTTGTACTTTAAAACTTATTTGTGCATTAGGATATTTAGAAAATGCTATTGATCCTAGAAAGAAAATCACAATAAAAGCATATGATGACGAGGAGAGATATTCACAAGGGTTGATAGTTCTACCTATTCAAGTGGGACCAGTTGTCAGAGATATAGTATGACAAGTGTTAGACAAAGAGTTAACCTACAAAATACTCTTGGGAAGGCCTTGGATTCATGACATGCAAGCAACACCATCCACATATCACCAATGTTTGAAGTTCCCATTTAATGGGCAAGAAATCACTATTACAACTGACTCAAACAACCCCCAATATTGTAATTCCCTCAAGACAACCCAAGATGATTTTGTACCACACAATAGGGAAGCTCCAACTCAGGGTTCATCAAATGATGGGAAACAACTAAATTCCTTGTCAAAGTGGGTTGAGAAAAAGGACCTATCAAAGGATAAGGATATTGGTGATGCCAATCCCTTGAGTAAAGAAAGTACATCAAATCCTACTCCACAAAATTAGGAAATCCAACTTGAGTCCTTATCGAAACAAGTTGCCAAGATTCAATTGAAAGACAAGGGCATGGGGGAATACTCATTTCAGCAATCCTTATGTTTGTCACAACTTTCATCTTTTCCAAAGTCATATGGACAACCGTCGACATCAAGACAACAATCGTCACAACCCATTACACTCTTTGATGACACCTTTGTGAGAGTAGGCACATTAGTGGGTGAGCCAGATGACAAAGAGATTTTGAACTGGTTATATTAAGATGAAGAATCATCACAAGCATCCATCTCAAGTGTACAAATAGAGTAGTATGGCAAAGGAAAGACAATCCTGGAAAATATGGGATATGAGGGAAAGGGTCCTATCGGTAAAAGGAAAGAAGGCATCATAGAACCGATATAACCTATCACAATGCAAGCCAAGGATAAAATAGGATTGGGGTATAGAGAAGAATCAAGAGAAGAAACTAGACAAGAAGTTGTTGAAAGAATCCTAAAAATGCAAGCTAGTCATGATCATGAAATTGATTCAAATGAATATGAGTGGGATTCACTATCTGAAGAGTCTTGTCATGACAAGAACATTGATGTAGTCCAAAAGTATAAACCCATATGCAAGAAGGGTCAAAGTTCAGGTTATAGACCACTAGAAATAGGATCACAACATATTGATGACTCCAACAAAGATGATCAAACTCAGAGCGAAACAGATAATTCAGAGGAGATTTACCTTATATAAATTGATTTCGCTATCGGAAAATCCAAAGAAATTACCATCAAGACCCTTACTGCATCTGACTTTTGTCAATCCAATGACTCTTTACCCCTAGTACATCTTGAACTCATAGATTGGGATCAAACTGAGCCATTTGACTTCCCCATCTTTTCAAATGATGAAGCCATTGTCAACTTCCTTTGTTCTGCCGATCCCAAAATAGATTCCACCATTGAACATCGTAACGAAGCTTCCAACTAGGAGAGTGTTAAATTTTCCATCTATAAAATGAATAATATAGGGAAAAGATCTGATGGTGAAAACCATTCAATGGCAGTATCAAATCTAGAAAAAGTAAAAACAAAGAGCGTATCCAATGGCGAAAACCTCTCTAAGGCGCTGAAGGATGGAAAATTTGACACACTCCCCAAAAAATTTCAAGAATGATCTAAAGTATTGGTTGAACCCACCCAGTCTATCACATTGGCAATGAAGAAATAGTGAAAATTGTCCATCTAGCAAAATCCTTGATAGATCAAGAAAAACCGAACTTCATCAAATTCTTTATAGAAAGACAGGTCAATTTTTCTTGGTCATATGCCAACATGCCAGGGATCGAGCCAAAACTCGTTATGCACTACTTATCACTACCCACAGGAGTAAAAATGGTTAAACAAAAGTTAAGGAAAATAAATCCACATATTGCCATATTGGTGAAAGCAAAACTAAAGAAGCTATTGGATGCGGGATTCATTAGACCAATTGACTATGCTGAATGGATATCAAACATTGTGCTTGTTTCAAAACTAGACAAGAGCATCAGGATATGCATAGATTTCAGAGATCTCAATAAGGCTTGCCCAAAAGATGACTTTCCCTTACCTAACATTGATATCATTATGGACCTAACAACAGGACATGGCATGTTGTCACTCACGGATGGTTTTTCTGGTTATAATCAAATCAAAATTGCACCTGAGGATCAAGATAAGACAACCTTCACATGTTTGTGGGGAACCTTTTGTTGGAACATCATGCCATTTGGGTTGAAGAATGCAGGAGCAATTTATTAGCTTGCTATGACAACAATCTTTCATGATATGATGCACACCTTCATGGAAGACTATGTGGACGATCTGTTAGCCAAATCATACACCAAAGAAGGAAACCTAGAGATCTTAGATAAAATCTTCACCAATCTGGAAAATTTTAATGTACGACTAAACCCAAAGAAATGTGTGTTTGGGGTGACTTCAGTTAAACTCTTGGGATACATAGTTTCAAAAAATAGCATCAAGGTAGATCCCAAAAAGGTCAAAGCCATCATGGAGATTCCACCACCCAAGAACACCAGTTAGCTACGATCTCTACAAGGGAGATTCCAATCAATCTGAAGATTTATCTCACAACTGGTAGACAAGACCCATCCTTTCACTCACTTGCTACATAAAAAAATATCTTTTCGATGGGATGAGAAATGCGAAGGAGGCTTCAACCAATTAAAACAATATTTGATGATTCCACCCATCTTAGTACCACCAGCAGAAGGAAAGCCCCTTTTATTAGACATAGCAACAACTGAAATATCATTGGGAGCCTTGTTAGACAAGAGGATTCAACATGAAAAGAAAGGGCAATCTATTATATCAGCAGAACCTTAAATGGAAATGAGATCAATTACACCTTCATTGAAAAGGCTTGTCTAGTAGTTGTATTCGCTACCCAACAATTACAACACTACATGCTCACCCATACCATCGAATTGATAGCCAAGATAGATCCATTGAAATACCTTCTTAGCAAAGCTAATCTAACTGGAAGAATAGCTAAGTGGGTCATGATGTTGAGTGAATTTTACATCCAATATGTCGATAAGAAAGAAATCAAAGGACAAGCAATCACATACCAGTTAGCTAAAGCACCATTGCAAGACAATCATCCAATGAACATTGAGTTTCCAGATGCTGATGTGCTAACAATGTCCACACAACAATGGGTCTTGTACTTTGATTGTTCTTATACAAAACATGGATCAGTAGCCAGAATATTTTTTATCTCTCCATAAGGACATACCATTCCCAAATCCTATAGACTGATGTTCCCTTGCACTAACACCATAGCCGAATACGAAGCCTTGATCATTGGAATCAAAGTAGTAGTTGAGTGGAAGATCACAAAGTTACATGTCTATGGGGATTCACAACTAGTCATTAATTAGGTAAACGATGATTATTAAACAAAGGATGACAAGATGATGCCCTAAAAAAGAATGGTTGATGACTTCAAAAAGTACTTTGTAGAAATAAGATTTGAGCAGATTCCTCGAAGTGACAACAAAGCCGCTAATGCCATGGAAACCATTGCTTCTCTCTTGTAGATTCTGGAGAAACGATCCCATTATGAGTTCATGGTGGAGAAACTGTTCAACCCATCATATGATAACCCTATATCCCATGTTATCTACCATTTGACTAAGGCTGACACTTCCCTCTACGAAAAAATCTATACATACTTGAAAGATAACACCCTCCCACCTGACCTATCTCGCAATCAAAAATGAAACTTCATTCGTCAAGTTGCATGACACACCCTTATCACAAATGTTCTTTATCGATGAGGTCTTGATGGAACTCTCCTTTGATGTCTGGAATGTGACGAGTCTGAAACAACTTTATGGGAAGTACATGAAGGTGTTTGTGGAACTCATTCGAGTGGTTTAACCTTAGCTAAGAAACTCCTCCATTTGGGATATTACTAGCCGACTATGGAGAGGGATTCTTTTTAGTTCGTCAAGAAATTCCAAAAGTGACAGTTCATGGCAATCTCATCCATGCACTAGCACAAGAACTTCAACCTTTTGCATCAACATGGCCCTTTTGTCAGTGGGGATTGGATCTCATAGGGAAAATTCATCCATCTTCATCAAATGGACACAAGTTCATTATCATAGCCACAAAGTATTTCATGAAGTGGATTAAAGTTGTCCCTCTAACCACTATCACAGGAAAATAAATCTCGTCCTTCATCCTGAACTACATCATCTGTTGGTATGGGATCCCTCAATCGATCATCACTGACAATGACAAACCTTTCAAAAATTAGGACGTTGAAGAACTTTGTGAGAGGTTTCACATCCAGCATTGGTTTTCTACACCATATTATCCTCAAGGAAATGGCCAAGCAGAGGCCTCAAACAAAACTATCTTGAAAATCTTGAAGAAAACCATCAACGATGTTGGACGTGACTGTAATGTTCAACTAAACCCCACTTTATGGGCTTACAAAACTAGTATTCGCACCCCAAAAGGAGCCACACCATACACTCTAGTCTATGGATATGAATCCATTCTACCTATTGAGGTTGAACTACCATCACTTCGTGTGTCACTAAAAGGGATCATTTTAGATGAGGATTACAAAGTGTCTAGGTTACAGGAATTGGAACTCTTGGATGAGTGTTGTCAGCATGTAGTGGATCACCTGAAAGCATATCAACAGAGGATATCCATAAGCTATAATCGTAGAGTGAAACCTAGAACATTTTAGGTTGGTGACTTAGTCCTAAAAGAGAATCCCTGTAATCAAGAAGATTGAGAGAAGAAGGGGAAATTTGAACCAAACTAGCTAGGTGTCTTTGTCATTGTGTCAGCCTTCAGATCAGGAGCATATCAATTTTCCACACTAGAAGGGGATTTGTTTGATGAACCCCTCAATAGCTGCATCTCAAGAATTTCTACACTTGAATCATCTAGTGCATCGGAAAAGGTCTTGGAAAAATACTAAAAACATTAGAAAATGTCCTTAAAAAATGGTTGCCTGGATGAAAACCTGGAAAACAGGTGTCTTGGTAACAATAAAAAAAGGAAAAAGATCAAAAAATAAAAAAAAATAAAAAAAATAGAAAATACAAAAAAAGTGAAAAATAAAAATAAAAATAAAAATAAAAATCATAAAAAATCTGCAAAAGTGCAATAAAAACAAGTAGTGAAAACCTGGAAACATGCACTATTTGTGATAGGTTAGGTTTTCCATCTATTTTAGCATGCTGACCATTTGCTTTCGCCATTTTCTTTCGCCATCCATCTTCCTATCATTGAAAAGCTTCATGTACATATCTTGGCATCGCAGTCGTGTCTCACCCTAGACTGGGGGAAAAATCCTGAACTCACTGGGGGCAATAAAATTTGAGCTTGAACCAACAAACAAAAAATAGTAGTAAAACACAAACCAAAACAATGATCATAGTGCAACTCAACATTGAACATTAATCACCATCAGAAACGCATTGAACATCCAAATCAAAACAACCAAATCAAACCAAAAGCAAGCTTCAAAATGGCTGATGTTCCTTCTGAATCATGGGTTTATCATGACTAACATAAATGTTCAATTGTTGTACTTTTATTTTTGTTATCATATCTTTGGAGCACCTTAATGATGTATCGAACTAGAGGAGCTAGGAAGGAGTATGATTTTTCTTTTTCTGTTGTTTGTGAGTTGATCATTATTACTGTGCAAATTGTCGTGTGATGCGCTCTACAAAGTATCACTAACGACATTCTGAATTTTCATAGGAAAATGGTTAGCTCTTGTCTGTTTACGCGAGCAATACTCAGGTCATCTCGATTAATTATACTTAGATGCTTATGTTAACTTTCAATATCAAACATCATGAAAGTAGTACTCAGGTCATCATGGTATAAATATGCCATCGATGCTTGTACTCACTTTCAACATTTTAAAGGCCCAATGATGATAAAAAGAACAACAAATCGGTTGTTATGAATGACAACTTTTGCATATGAGATCTGCATGGTTAGAGTAGATTGCATGCATGTTAGTTTGTAGCTGTATTTATGGGATTTCTAAAGCTGCAAAAATAATGTTATCTCTTGCACTAATGGATTAAGTACACTTGACATTACCAAAAACACATTAGTTGTATCATCATTTGCATACATTATCACATCATTCATTCATCCATGCATTACATCATAATATTTGCATTAGAAAACACAAAAAGACGTGCATTGCATCTCATTTACATAATCAAAATCATTTCATATAGTTGCATTAAGAAAGTGGTTCACTAAGCTTAAATGAGTGAGTCTCTTCAGATTTCCAAAAGAATTGGGAAATATTTCAAGTTTTGTGAAGCTTAACTTAACAAAGAATCAACTGACGACAATCTTCCCACAACTCTTGGAAGTTGGATAGATTCACTCATTTAAGCTTAAGACCCTAGAAGTTTCGAAGCATTACAAATTCAGTTAAGCATAATCATTTGCATCACATAACCATATCATTACAAAACATCATACACATCATTTACATAATCATTACATCCCATTATCATCACATTCACACATAATCAATATGAACATCACATATCATCACATATTGTTTGCATAATCAAATCCATCTCACATAGCATAAAACATCCTTTGCATAAATTCATAAAACATATAGAATCATCCATCATGCATTATCATATCATCATTGCAAAATCATCGAATATGGAACCATCATTGTATAATCATCATGATCATTATCACATAGACATCATAAACACATAGAACTAGGTACCATCATACAATAATTTCATATAACATTCATTCATTCATTACATCACTTATTTGCATTAGAAAAGTACAAAAACATCAAATGAATCACATATCATTGGCATAATAAAATCCATCACATGCATCATATAGACATAAATTCATAAAACATCATAGAAAACACATTAGTTGCATCATCATTTGAATCCGTGGCATATCATATCATCAGGATCATCATCATACACAGAAATTAAATGCATCCATAACATCACATAGAAATTAAATGCATCATAAACATCTATCATATAACATCATATCAACACATAGATCATAATCATCAGCACATATCATATAATCTAGAAAATTAGAATGTCAAAGTGTATAGGAATATCCAAAGGTATGAAGAGATTCATCGATATAAAAAATGGTAGTGTATCATAAAGTATGAAAACAAGAGGTACATCATCAATATCTCATAACACTGTATACATCATGTCCCAAATATATCAGAAAATCACAAACTGGAGCTATGTCGTGCTCCCCCCCATATGGTACTAACATCCTAGGATTGGTACGTTCCCCTCCACCTGATGGAACCGCACAAGGATCTCTCCTATCTCCAGGCAATGGCTACGTAACACCCACACTAACAGTCCGACAGTGAGACCTGCCAGACCGTGACTGTGCAAAGCTTTCCTGCCACTCGGGAGGGACCACCTCATGATATCATCCCCTATAAAACTCAACCTCCTAAGCAGTGCGATGAATCTCTTTGAATAGTTGAATGTACCCGTAGCCACTGCAACTTGCTGTAACCTCTCGGTAATGGCCTCAACCTACTTCACCCACCGTCTCAAGGAATCCCTCTCAGTAGTGAAGGTGGAAATCTGAGCTTGCATCTATCCTTGTCCCTACACCTGCCCTTGTCCCTACACTTGGGCCTGTATCTGTGCAAGCTGAGCTTGCACCTGCTACCTTGCAGCATCCCTCTCGACTATCAAAGTATGAACCTGCCCATCTACTTGTGTCAGAAGATCCTGTACCTTCTCTAACTGTCCCTATAGCATATGAACCTGCACCTGTAATGCAACAATCTATGTCTGCTGTTGCTGAGATGGTAGCCTAATTTGTACTCGCTACTATGATGGGGCCACTAATGATTGCCTCTTGCGAGGCACTCTCATCTCTCTGACATCAGGACCTGGCCCTCCTCCTCCCCCATTGCCTCCATCATCACCCCCAATCACTCTCCTCTCCATCACCCTCACTTCCCTCACTGCTCTCCTCCTCAGACTCCTCCTCTCTTCGTTGCCTCCACCCATGACCTCCTGCCTCCTCCTCTGCTAGCAATGGTGCAGGCTCATCTAGAATCGTGATATGTGGAAATGGATGCGTAAGCATGTACATGGCATAATCCTCAGATATCAACGCATCCATGATCTCTAGATGCACCTCCCAAATGATGGCCAGTAATGCCTGATAGTGCCCAACTGCTACATCATAAGACAAACACGACCCCCACTCTATCACATCCTGTCGCCGCTATGCATAATGGGCTACCCCCTAGGGCATGGGCTGAACCCAGCCATACTATCTTAGAACTCTCAGTACCATGAATCTCTCAATGACGAAGCGAGTCTAACCAATCAGATACATGAACTGAAACAAATACAACATCTTCGTGTCATCCTCGGGCCATGACTCACAATCAACATAGGGTCTCCACACAACAACCTCCAAATCATCAAAATCCCTCCTACAATACTCCAACTTGCCTAGCCTAGGCTGAGCAAGTCGACCTACATAGATATGAACATAGGGCCTCAGGGTTGGCCTTTGTCTGTCTCCTGCTAGCTGACTGATCGCTATATGCTCCCAGGCCCAGACCTGGAGCAATGTGACTCCTGCTGATAGACTGACCCCACACAGATAGACCACCTGGTGCAAATCATGTTATAGATGGGATAACATACAACAACCCCATATGTATCTAGTCCCATGAATGATCATAATCTCTAAAATCCTTCCCCATCCAACTGAGAGTCCCTTTGACCTGTGATCAGGATAAAGGAACCCTCCAATGAAACCAACTAGTACATAGGGCAATGTGGCATACACATCAACCATGTACCTCCATGGAATCTCATAACCACTGATCATATCATCCTGAAAAACTCGTCGTAGCGCATCGGTACCACCCTGCTCCTGTGCATCATATATGATTAGCGCTCCCACCACCGAAATCTGCAGAATCTGATATACATCCTCAGGTGTAATAGTGATTTCACTAGTGGGAAAATGGAAAGTGTTATGCTCACTATGCCACTGCTCAGCCAAGGCTGTCAATAACCCCTTGTTGATCTTGATTTGGGGCATATCGATGAGAGATGACAACCCACATCGTGTAATAATAGCTGTCTCAAGCTGCGTCAAATGGTGAATTAGATCCCAAGTCCTCGGGAACCACTCTTTGATTTGTAAACTAGTGAGAGGCTCCTATCATCACAAAATCGCAAATAAGTCAATCAATCAATCAACATTAATCAAAATCAATCAACCTATCAATCTAATTAGCTCTGGTGAGACTTTGATCAAATCTCGTGAGCATCAAAATCAATCAAGTCAACCTCGCCTATCATGAGGTTATCAAATCAATCAATTTTAACCTCGCCTATCATGGGGTTTATCAAATCAATCAATTTTAACCTCGCCTATCATGAGTTTTATCACATCAATCAATGCACCTCGCCTATCATGAGGTTTATCAAATCAATCAAATCAACCTTGCCTATCATGAGGTTTATTAGATCAATCAACCTATAATTGATCCTTGCCTATCATGAGGTCAATTATCATCATCCTATCATTGAATCTCACCTATGATGAGATCAATGGAAATATAATCTATCAACATTATCAATCATCCTCAAATCATAGACTGATGCGATCAAACATCATAAAAAATGAGGAGTCTCAACAAAAAAATCATCAAATTTACCCAATGCACCAAAACTGTGCTTCAATGCGCTAAAACCCTCTATGCGCTAGAGAAATGCATCAATGCACTATAACAAACCTTCAATGCGCCAATTTACTCTATGCACCAGAATGGAGTCCTGATGCGCTACTCCATTTCATCTATGCGCTAAATCAATTGACCTATGCGCTGATTCACTCTATGCGCTAAAACAGTTCATCTATGTGCTACTTTGTCCTATACACTAAATCATCTATCCTATGCACTACTTCGTACACCCTAAGCGCTAATCTAACCTATGCGCTAGAACAGTTTATGCATGCGCTATTTCAGCTTATCAATGCGCTAAAACATTTCAAAATCCAATTTAAAAGAAAAACAAGTGGGAAAATCAATGCACGTAATATGAGGAAAATTTCATGGTACTCACTGGAGGTCCATACGTTGGTGGGCAGTTGTGCCACCTGACTCGCTCGAACTGGTGCATGTGGTAAGGAATCACCATTTTGCTCCAATTTTGTTCAATCACTCTCACTCATAAAGTTTTCAAATTGCAAAATGCACAAATGAACTTTTTAATCAACTTTTTAGCCTTTTAAAGGTTAATTAAGTGGCATTTTATGGGGTTGCGTTATTTTTGTTTTTCAAAGGGGCCTTAATTAATCAGATTATCACCTGCTGACTTCTACATCATTTTTTCGGGAGATAAATCATTTCTAAAGCGTAAAATTTTGAGATCATCATCAAATCATCAAAATTTTCAAAAATCCCAAAAATCCTAAAAATTCCAAAATTAATCGATTTATCTCTCAACGGGGCATATATCCATTATCATCTGAAAATCAACGTTTGGGGCATCAATTTTTTTTTTCTTCTCGGCATCGGTACCAAATTTTTCTTTGAAGCAACGTGTAAACACATTACTTCAAAGAGGGGAAAAATGTATACACCAAAAATTGGTCAAGAAATTTAATTAATTAAATACTAGTTATTTAATTAATATTCGACTACGTATAAATAAATTCTCAATTTATTTATATAGTTCACCCTTTTCTAATGCTTCAAATCTAAAATCATATTCCTCTAATTTAATTAAATAAACAAATTTCATAAGCTTGTTTTATTTAATTAAGTTTCACTAATCCCAGATTAGGAATTCAAGCACATGTCTACAAATTTTTATGCCACCTCACTAAGGTTACATAAAATTAAATAATTCTAATTTTTAAATTAGAATTATCTTCAAAGACATGGCTTATTCCTCACACACTTCTTCAACAAACTTTCAAACACATGGTCTTTTTCTCACACACTTGATTCTTCCATCCATTTGGCATGTTATCTTTGGTCAAGAGATTCCTCCATCCATTTGGCATGTTAACTTTGGTCAAGGGGACACCTTCTTGATTCTCTTCATCTCCGCTGTTCATCTCTCTTGTTCGAATCTGGACCGTCGATCGTTGCCACATCACAAGATGCTTGAAAAAGCCTATAAATGCAACCCTTTTCCATTGTATTTTGTATCCACATTTGAGTAGATTTATCATGTGGGAATATCGTTTGAGCATTGGAGCATTTGTAGTCTTATAGTTACATTTCATATCATGTTTTGCATCATAGTTACATCTTAGAATAACACTTTGCTTCATAGTTGCATTTTATGTCATGCTTTGCATCATAGTTGCATTTTAGATTAACATTTTTATAGTTAGCATTTGAGCATATGAAAAATCATCCTAGCTTCATATCATAGCATTTACATTGTATAATCTAACACCATTATCCATTCATCATAGTATCAATTATCATTTTCATCATATAGTTTCATGTAGGAACTTAATTGGCTTGCATGTTGAATCTTATCTTGTTTCTCAAGTTGTCATTTTAACAACCATAGTGCAAATAGAAATATGAAGGCCAAATGGTTTAATAAATCCTTGAGAATAGAGGACAATAAGACGTTCTTAAAAGATTTGTTTAGTTGCAAAATATAGTAGTTTACTTATATTAAATCTTTGATATAATTCGTTTCATTAAGGTTTGTGTTGATTTACTAACAATTCCCACATTTCACACACACATAGATTGTAATCTTCAATTTGATTTATATGAGCATTGCATTTATGGAAAAAAAAACCATGTTCAATTTTACTCAAGTTCACATAAATCTTGTGGTCTATTAGATCTTATTCATTTAGATGTGTTTGGTCCTGTAGATGTTTCTTCGATTGGTAAATCCACATATTATGTTTCATTTATTGTTGATTATAGTAGAAGGAAATGGGTATATTTTCTAAAGAGTAAATTTGAAGTTTTCAGTTGATTTAAATAATTTAAAGAAATGGTTGAGTTGTAGACTGGAAAGAAAATAAAATGTTTGAGGATTGATAATGGCGGTGAATTTTGCTCTAATGATTTTGATAGATTCTATAAAGAATGTGGTATTCATAAAAAAAATACAACTCTATATTCTCCACAACATAATGGAGTTGTAGAAAGAATGAACAAGACACTGATGGAGAAGGTTAGGAGTATGTTGAGTGGTGATGGCATAGAACAAAGGTTTTGGGCTAAAGTTGTTGTCACTACCTATTACCTGATTAATAGGTATCCTACATCAACTCTTGTTGATAAGATGCCTATAGAGGCATGGTCAGGTCACAAGCCTTCATTAAGACATCTTAGAATTTTTGGTTGCGATGCATATACACATGTGCCAAAGGAGAAGCAAACAAAGTTGGAGAACAAGGCTGTGAAATGTATCTTGATTGGATACAATTATGGTGTGAAAGGATACAAGCTTTGGGAACCTGTTGCACAAAAGGTAATATATAGTAGAAGTGATATTTTTAGAGAAACTAAGCCTTCTTCTGTTACATTATAGCCAGAACAAATTAAATAGGAAGATGTGATTCAATTTCCTTCTACACCTAAGAAAGTTGAATCTAGGCCCAAGGATAGACAAGAAGTTGAGGAGAGCTCATCTAGCTTTGGATCTTTAGAAGAGGAGGAAGAACCTCCAACTCAACTTGTTTGTAGGTATATAGACAACCACCTGAAGGTATACACCTGATGATTGGAGATGTATTTTTGCTTTGAAAACATGGATGAACACCAATCTGTAGAAGAGGCATGGGGTATGAATGATGTAGAATCCTAGAAGATTGCTATAGATGAAGAAATGACATCTTTGAAAAAGAATGATACAAGAAATTTTGTGCCATTGCCTGAAGGACAAAAACTTGTTGGTTGTAAATGGGTGTTCAAGAAAAATATTGGTTCAGATGGAGGTATTGAGAAGTACAAAGCAAGGTTGGTTGTGAAAGGTTACTCTCAAGTTGAGGGTGTTGATTATGGTGATATATTCTCTCCTATTGCAAAAATGACATCCATTAGATTTTTGCTTTCTATTGTTGCTTCTTATGATTTAGAGGTTGAGAAAATGGATGTAAGAGTTGATTTCCTTCATGGTGACTTGGTGGAGGATATTTATATGACACAACCAGAGCACTACGCAATGAAAGTTAAAAGTAAATTGGTTTGCAAATTGAAGAAATATTTGTATGGTTTAAAATAGAGTTCTAGAATGTGGTACCAGAAATTTGATACGTATGTGTTGAGTTTGGGATTTGAGCGTTCTAAATCAGATCATTGTGTTTATTATAAAACTGATGGTGATAATTTGCTGTTTATTGCATTATATGTTGATGATCAATATGTTATTTATTGGCAAAGGGAAAGGTATGATTTTAGAACTGAAATCTCAACTTGCTGCTAAATTTGAAATGAAAGACCTTGGTGCAACTAGACACATTCTTCAGATGGAAATTAAAAGAGATAGAGTGAAAAGAAAGCTATGGCTTGGACAAAGTAAGTATGCCAATTCAATTTTATAGAGATTTAACATGCAGGATTATAGACCATTATGTGTTCCTGTTTCAGTTGGAACAAAGTTATCTATTTTAGATTGTCAAACATCTCCATTAGAGATGGAAGACATGAGTAGAGTGCCTTACTAGAGTTCAGTTGGAAGTTTGATGTATGCTATGGTAAGTACTAGACCGGACATTTCCCAAGCAGTGGGAGTTCTTTCCAGATATATGTCTAATCCTGGTAGAGCTCGTTGGGATGAAATTAAAAGGGTCTTCAAATATTTGCGCGATATCTCAAATTATTCCTTTTGTTATTATAGTAATGTGACTAAAGACAATATTTACATTGATATTCATGGTTGTGTGGATTCAAAATGGGTAGGTGATATTGATAGCAGATGATCCACTAGTGCTTATGTGTTTACTTTATTTGGTGGTGCAATCAGTTGGACGAGTAAGTGACAGGATGTGGTTGCTTTGTCCACTACTGAAGTAGAGTATATGGTAGCTACTCATGCTTGTAAATAAGCCATTTGGATTAAGAGACTGTGCTCATATATTGAAATAAAACAAGGTGTAGTGACAATTTATTGCGACAATCAAAGTGTGATATGTCTAGCCAAGAACTCGACATTTCATGCTAGGACCAAGCATATTGATGTACAATATCATTTTGTTTGAGATATGGTCGAAGATGGCAGGGTGAAGCTGGAAAAGGTAGATATTTTGATGAATGTTGCTGATTCTTTAACTAAGCTTGTGAGCACAGAGAATTTCAGATAGTGTTCAGATATTATGGGCCTTTCGGCCCCTAGAAATTAAGAGACAATGTTTACTCCCTTCCGTTGCTCTTGCAAGGTGTTCGACAAGTGGGAGATTTGTTGGGAAAATGTATCTCAACCTTGCAATTATATAATGGTTATTATTGATAGGATATATATATTTCCTAGTTACATTGATAGGTGTAATATACAATGGCATAAGGGGGAGAGTGGGATGCATGTAAACTATTTTTTGTTAACTTTTTCAGGAAACTACTAGAATGGCCAACATATATTAGATAAATGATACACTATAAATCTAGACCCTTAATTATTAGGTTTTATATCTAATGGTGGATATTTTGTTGGCCTATCTTACCCTTGAATGTAACCCTATTTTATGAGGGTGCTATATTATGACTGCTATAGAAAGAGACGGTGATGTATTCTGAGAGTCTGATAGCAGTCGTGTTGTCTCTTGATCTCTGAGTGGTGATACTCTTATGAGAAGCTTTCTCTGCAAGTATATTGTAATCTTTGTGATTTCCTGGATAATATATTGGGTACCTTTTGGAGTGTGGGGTTTTTCTCCCAAAAGGGTTTTCCCCACATAAATCACTATGTCGTGGTATGCATGATATTTATGTTTATTCTATTTAAGTTTCTATAACTGTTAAAGATATGTAAAAGTATTGCATTATTCTCCTCTCAATATTAGTGTAGGAAGTTGTTTCACTACCTTAGCTTCCTTACAAATGCCGCATTAGGAACCAAGTTAAATTTTAGCTTGGCTTACCATCCTCAGACCGATGAACAAATAAAGAGGGTAGATCAGGTAGTTGAAGATCTCCTCTGAATGTATTGCATGGGCCAATAGTATAAGTGGGAAGAATACCTACCATTGGTAGAATTTTCTTACAATAAATCTTATCACACATCTCTAGGTATGGCACCATTCAAAGCTCTTTATGGGTGAAAGTGTCATACACCCACTAGTTGGGATAGATTGGAAGATAGGATCATAGTAGGACCTAAAATGCTCAAGGAGATGGAAGAACAAATGAGAGTTATTAAGAGCAGACTAAAGGAGGTGGTAGATTGAAAAAAGAGTTATGCTAACAAAAATATAACTCTTGGACAATTTGCGGTAGGGGATAAAGTCTTCTTAAGAATCAGGCCTCATAAAAGTTTCATTGCCTTTGGAAAGTATTCCAAGTTAGCCCCAAGATATATGGGTCCATTTGAAGTCTTGGAAGTGATAAACCCAGTTTCTTATAGACTTGCTCTACCACCTGATCTGGCTCAACTTCATAATGTGTTTAATGTTTCTTTACTTAAGCCATATCATCCTGATGTAACTCATGTGCTTGATTGGAAAAATTTGCAGGTATAGGTTCCAAGAGTGGTGCTAGTGGAGCCCATTAGAATCCTGGATAGACACAATGTTAAGTTGCAGAGCAAAGACATTGCTCAGTTTAAGGTCCAATGAGGCCGGTATTCAAAAGATAATGCTACTTGGGAGGATGTGAAAGAAATAGAATGCTCCTTCCCATATTTGCTTTCTTAGAGACTCTTGATAATTTTGTTTGAATATTATAATGTTTTGGATTGGAAACAATATGATATGATGTTGAAAGAGATATATATGCTCTAATTTTGATTAAATAGACATCAGGACGATGTCTCTTCCAAGAGGGGAAGGATATCATAACCCAATTCTTATTGCATTTAAATTATAATATGATAAATTGAACTATTGAGGAAATTCAATATGTTGAATGAAAAAGTTGATATTTTTGAAACATTTGAAAGAAGTTGATTGTCTTTTGAATATGTGATCTTTTGAACTATCTTATACTTTATCATGATTGAACATTATTGATGAACTAAGTAAGTGCAAGTATGTGCAAATGTAGGAAAACAGGTTGAAGGATGAGAACACGGTTGAGGTAGGATCGTTTAGATAGATAAAATGGTAAGATTGATGGAATTTGGGTGTACACACCAAAAAATGACATGATGTCTGCATTTGAAATTTCATATAGGAGATTATATTAATATGATTTGAAATGATTCAATGATTGAAAAAAAGTAGGCTTGTGGAATGATATACATGTGATTTCTTATTTAATTGTCCATTTTGATCTCGTGTTTTTGAAAATTTAAAAGAAAATGATAGCATGGTTAAACACATATATGTATGCATGTATTTAAAAAGGCTTACTTAAAGGATAAGAAAACAACTTCATTTAGAAGCCATTAATTGAGTAAATAAAAGTCCATTCTTATTTAAATAGTGATATATGTATATAAACACACACACACACACACATATATGCATATACAAACATATATAAATGTACAAATGTGTACACACACACACACACACACATATTCCTTATAAATGAATATGGGAATCAAATTTAATAGACATTACTGTTGATTTAAAAAAAAATCTAAAAAGAGACAATATGGGAAGAGTGGCCTGCCAAATTATTGAAGGAAAGATATTCAAATGCATAAGTGGGCAGCTAGTTAATGGAAATTATGATATGAAATGACCCCTTTAGTGGAGCGCATAGGAAAAGAAGGCAAGTTACCATTGTGGTAACATAGAATCAAAAGCCAGATCTGGAGGAGAACAGGTTAGGATGACGGGTATTGAGGAATAAAGGCAGGAAAAAGCCAAGGGAAATCCACAAAATTAGAGGTAAACGATGGTTTTGTTTTGTAAATTCTTGAATTTCCAGTATAGATTATTCAAAAGCTTGTATGATTTGTTTATTTTTTTGATTCCTTTTGAATTGATGTAAATCCGTTTGCTGATCTTCTATATGCAAATCCATTCAAATGATTTTGTTATATCTTCTGTTATGTGCAAAGGTCATGTTGACCATTCCTTGCTTGCACATGCTCTGTGCATGTTCTTCTAACGACATGAAAGTCAATTACTTTATTCTGCAAATTATATGTTGTCGCCACTATTCATTTATCTCTTGCATGTGTTAATTCTTAGCCATTCAAATGACTAGTCGGGTGAAACCAATAGCCTAAGAGTTGGAAAGTAATGATTCTTAAATAGCTTATCACTCCCTCTAAGGGAGGCAGTAATCCTCCATTGTTACCTTTCATGTTATACCATCCACTATGTGATAGAACCCTACGGTATGCCACACCATATGGGTGTGAGAACCATTGTAACTGTTCTTGGAATGATGGACATCATCACTATCAACCTTGTCACCTCGTTTGTAGAGAACAATGGCAGAGCATTATGTCATTCCATTTTTATCAGATGTTATTATTCCATGTCACCTCATCTACAAAAGATGATGGCAGAATGATGTATCGTTCCATCCTTATGCTTGCATGTTAAGCATGCATTTTATCATTCTTTATGAATGATATTGAAATCATCACTTAGAATGAATGCAACCAAGCTGAGGGTCGACATGCATAGGCTTTGGCCTTGGTGCTGTTAAATAATAAATAACAATCAACTGACTATTGGTCTTTCCATAGAATGACAATGGCATAAATATGTATATAACAATGAATGTAGGTTCTTCAAACCCTGAGCAATAATAAGATTGTTGCAATTTATGTGTAAATTATTATTGTTAAAACAAAAAGCATGTCATTCGATTTACTTTACCTTACATAAAACATATCTGTATCATTTAGCCCCCTTTATATATATTTATATACATATGTTATCAGAATGATAGAGCTTTAAATGAAAGCATAAGAATGGTAGTTATGTCATTTCATATCCTTGACCATGAATTCACTTGAATAACTAAGGGTCCCTAAATGAGACTCAAATAAATAAAACATTGGATAACTTGAAATTAAAACCTGCAAAATTCAGTAAACAACGTGGTTATGTTACAAACGATGTACCATCATGAAGTAACTATTTAAATGGCACTGTCCTTCTACTTTCTTTGAAAAGGCAATTTTACTCTTTGTATACTTGTAAAATGATATGACAATCTGTAGCATTATTTTGAATGAATGAAAGAAAATCTATTGTAATGGCTATTCATTTCAAAATGTATGCACAAAATTATTAACTGAAGTTGGCACATATGTGTATACACATACTTGTGACATACCTTCTTTTGTTACTTATTTAATTCATTTTCTTCCATAATGAATATTGAATTGTGTTAAATATGAAGTGATAGAATACATTGAATGTAGTCATGTGACAAGTGTATGAACTGAATGGATAATTTAATGAACATATCCACTTGAATTATCTTTTTGAATTTTATTAAGTTGAGGAATTAAGTAGACTAAATTACTTTTCTGTTGAAATGTGTTTAAGAATATTCTCTTTGTTTAGTAGAAAAACAACACCTAAGTAACTAGAGCACCTTAGGGTAGATGCTGCTAGAGGGTAGATTGTTGCTAAGGAATATACTTGTGATTTTGAAAGTTACCTTCTGGGACAAGTGCTGAAATGGAGTATAGAGGGTATAGGTTTTGCTTTATCCAGAACCTATCTTTTGTTGTTGCAACTAAATTTTATGCTTGGCCAAGCAATTATCCCATTATGTATGTAGGGAATTATATGTGATAACACTCTCTGCCATTACTAGTATAGATCTTTCATTTTTCTAACAATAGATAGAGATGCCTGTTGATGTTTGGGCATGCACCAGATTCCACCTTGCAAATTTTTCTCTTTCTAAACTTTCTGTGTAGGGTCAGGCATTCTTCGAGTAGGAAGAATTCCGAGGAAGCATAAGCTTCGTGGTTAGCTGGTAAAGCACCTTAGCCATGTTCTCATCCACCAGTGGAGGTGAGTGTCAAAAGGAAACCTTGGATGTTTTCTAGTTATCAATGGAATATGATGTAACCTTGATGTAAAATTTGTATGTTGTACTTACTATGTGGCCAATGAGCCAAGTCAACTTGGATATTGTAATTGACATTTGGAAATGAATATATATTATGATTCATATTTTAATTAGACATGTGTTACTATGATTGAAAATAGTTGCTTAAGTTATATATTTTTAAAATTTAATATTCATAATGTATTTCGCAATTAATATTTAAGTAATAATAAGAATGGATTATTAAAAAATATTGGCTATTTACATGTTGAAAATGAATTTGATGAAGAGGATCTTGTGACTGATGCTTATGTTGTGTTCACTCGTTCGTAAGAAAATAAACTCGATCAACCTCAAGCTGATGAAATGAAAGTAAAGGTTAGTTCACAACCACCCGTGACTATTGCTAAAAGGGAAACTCTTTTGCCAGTGCAACCCAAAGATAGAACTGCCACAAAGAAATTAAGTACCTCTCATCCTCTTGTATCTTCTTCAACACCTAAGGAAAATACCCAGTTCCAAATACCAGTGCTCCATTTTTGAAATATACCAACAAAATTTCCCTATCCTCTTTGAAAAGTTCTTTCCAAGCATTTGATATAATTGACCATGAAAAGAAGACTATGATTCAGATGTTTGAGGCTGAATATATAAAGGCTAATCCTGATTAGTTTGACAAAATTGTTAAGTTTGTTAAAGACAAGGGAACCCATACAAGACATGATTCCTCTCAAGGCATCCCATCTACTTCTAAGCCCACACCTTCACAAAGCAACTTGGTTTCTATTCCATCATCCGTTCTTGGGAGGATAGACCCATTTTATATCTCATTATTAGTAAATGGTTATAAGTTAAGCAATTGTGTATTGAATATGGATATGTCTGAAGCCCAAATACCCATCAAGAGTGTTATGCAAAAGATGCTTCTTGAAAGGGAATCTAAATTTTCTATAACCAAGTCAGATGATCTAAGATCTCAAATCCTGTTTGAGTCTTCAAGTATGAGAACATAATTTTTGCAAATGGATGAAGATGCCGAATCTTCAAATTAAAAAAAGAAGCAATGAATCAAAAATTGATGTCTTATTGATTACAAAGAAATAATCATCTTCTTCAGAAGAATCCTCTTCAGACGATTTGTCTTTTACAAATAGTGAAACTACATTTGATGAAGAAGCTTCATATTTTGAGATTGCTAGTATTGGAGATCCAAACAATGTTTGGAAAATTGAATTTGATGACAATTTTTCTTCATCAGGGTCAAGAGCAGGAATTGTTTTTATTTATCTACAAGGAAAATTCTTTCCTTTTTCTTTTAAGTTATAGTTTGACAACACTAACAATATTGCAGAGTATGAAGTATTATTGTTAGGTATGGAAGTTGAGTGCATAAAAAGGGATAAGAAATCTACATGCTCAAGGTGATGCTGAATTAGTTGTTTGTCAAGTGAGAAACTTGTATCAAACCTAGAATGAGTGAATGAGGCATTACCATAGATTAGTTTGGGATGGTATAGATGAGTTTGAAGCTTTTAACATTTTTGTAGTCCTAAGAGAGTACAACAACAAAGCTAATTCATTGGTAGTATCAACTACACTCCTGATTCCACATAAGGATTTCCATGGTTCTACCTACAATATTGAGTTAGTGTTTCGGCCCAATGCTCCAGATAATTTAGATAACTAGAAAATATTCAATGATGATCATCAGATCGTAGTATTTCTTGAGAAGGCCAAAAATTTCAATGAGCTATACTTTGAAGGTAGTGATTCTCCACCTTGAGAGTCAATTTTAGAGGTCGATCTTGATACTAGTGAAGAAGTATTGTAGCTTAAAGGGAACAAGATTTCAAAAGGGTTAGTTTCTCTTGAAAGACTTTTTGACAAACATGATCGTTATGTCCAAAAGCAACAACAATCTAGCTCTGATTCATCAAATGAAGTTGAGAAAATAAACTTGGGAACCAAAGAAAATCCTAAGATGGTGAATATCGGTAAGTTTTGTACTTCATAAGAGAAAGACAAGTTTGTTGAATTATTGTGGCAGTACATTGATGTACTTTCCTACTCTTATGAAGATTTTAAGTCTTTTCAGCCAAAGGAGGTACAACATGAGACTCCACTAAAGGCAGGATCTTTGCCTCATAAACAAAAGCAAAGGTAGTATAATCCCAATATTTCTAGTACTGTTCTTTTATAAATCCAAAAGATGCTCAACGTGAAGATAATATTTCCTATTCACCATTCAATGTGGATAATGAATATTGTTCTAGTTCATAATAAGAATGGGGAAATTCACATATGTGTGGATTTCAGAAATTTGAACTTGTCATCATTGAAAGACAATTACCCTCTGCTAGTAATGGATCAAGTCTTGCAAACGGTAACTGGATCCGAGATGATATCTATGCTAGATGGTTTTTCAAGATACAATTAGGTGGAGGTCAGCAAGGATGATCAACATAAGACTGCCTTCACCACACCATGGGGTACTTTTTCCTACATCAGAATGCCATTTGGTCTCATCAACGCTGGTGCTACAATTCAATGAGCAATGGACTTAGCTTTCCGTGATGTCATGGGAGATTATTTTTGTTTATCTTGATGACTTGACAATGTTCTCCAAGAAAAATCAAGAACATTTTATCACTTACAACAAGTCTTAGAGAGGTGCCGACAACATGGAATATCTCTTAATCCCAAGAAGTCATTTTTTGGGGTTACATAAGGTAAAATCCTTGGTCACATTGTGTCCAAAGAGGGTATCAAGATTGATCCTAAACGGGTCAAAGTAATTCAAGCTCTTACTTTTCCTATGAGTAAGAACTAGCAATTCACTCTTTCTTTGGAAAGGTGAATTTCTTGCAAAATTTTGTCCCCGACTTCATGGAAAAGACATGCCATATCATGAATATGATGAAGGGAAATTCCACTTTTCATTAGTCTGCAGAAGGTAAAGCTGTGTTCAATGATATCAAAGAAGCTATTGCACGTGCACCGGTGTTAGTTTTCCTAGATTACACTAAAGAGTTTATTATGTATAGTTATGCTTCCAAGCATACACTTTCAACCATTTTGGTGCAGCATAATAGTTAGGGGTTTGAGTCCCATATTGCGTTTATGAGTTTCCCATTGAAGGATCACGAGTTGAAGTACTCCCAAATGGAAAAACATGCATTTTTTGTGGTTAAGGGAGTGAAGCATTTTCGGTTCTACATACTTAACTCCCATGTCATTGCACTAGTGCCAGATTCTACAGTTAAGTCAATTTTGACACAACAAAAAATTGGTACAAAATGAGGCAACTAGATTTCCAAAATTCAAGAATATGATATGAAGTTAAAGCCCACAAAATTGGTGTGTGGGAAAGGTTTGTGCCAGCTCATTGCTAAAAACACACCTGATGAAGTATCTAACTATGAAGAGGTAAGCATTGAAGATGTTCCTACTGTTCTATTTGTTAGTATAATTGATGAATGGTATTCCAACATTTCTTACTTTCTAACATATGGAAAATTTCTAGAGCATCTAACACATAAGGAGAAAATAACAGAGAAGCTCAAAGCTGCAATTTTTTTTTAATGAGACAATGGTTTGTATAAGAGGGATCTTGATGATACTTTTCTACGCTGCGTTGATAAAGCTCAACAGAGCAAGTTGTTGGAGTCTTTCCAAAACTTGGCATGTAAAAAACATTTTTCTACACCATTGACAACTCATAAAATCTTGCGAGCTAAGTATTATTGGCCTACACTATTTCAAGATGTAGACAATTGGGTATGTAAATGTGAACTTTGTCAACAGTTTGTAGGGAAGCATCAGTTGGCTGCTCTTCTTCTCAAGTCGGTTGTCATTAAGGAGCCTTTCTAGCAATGGGGTATTGATTTCATTAGTGCCATCAATATACCTTCAAGTGCAAGACATGTTTATGTTCTCATAGCCATCGATTAATTCACCAAGTGGGCGGAGAATGTCCCAATGAAACATGCTACTTTAGAGGTGGTATGTAGATTCCTAAAAGAAAATATCATTTCCTGGTTCAGTGTTCTGAACAAAATTGTAGTAGAAAATGCTACTGCGTTCTCATCAAGTGAGATCACATAGTTCTATTTTTAGCATGGAATCACATTGTCACATTGTTTGGATTATTACCCTCAAGGCAATGGTTAGGCGAGATCCAACTATAAGAACTTGGTTACTATCATTCAAAATTTGGCTGATGAAAACTGGAGATCATAGCACAAGGTGTTGTATGATGCTTTGTGGGCTTATAGAATTACCCCCAAACGAGCAATAGGTATGCCACCTTTCCAACTCTTGTATGTGTTGAATGCAAAGATTCCAACCACTATGGAATTGTCCGCACTGAAGTTGGCTAAGGCCATAAAAGATGAGAGATTTGATAGTTCTGTTGACAAGCATATTATGTACCTGAATTGGATGAGAAGCATGTTCAAGTGGTGAACCATATTGCAGAGCACCAAGATCAAGTCTAGAAGATTTTTTACAAAAAACAAAGTCTCAAGATTTCTAGGTTGGAGATCTAGTCCTCTTGTGGGACAAGAGAAGAGAACCCAAAGGTATGCACAGGAAGTTTGACTCACTATGGAGAGGATCATTCAAGATCCACCAGCTCTGTGGTGAAAATAGTTTTTTTCTTGCATACCAAGATGAAACTCCATTTTCACTACCACATAGTAGACAACATCTAAAGAGCTTCACTCAGTGAGGCAAAAAATGAGTTTTGTAACTACTTGTATAGTTTTTGTGTCATTTTATTTTTTGAATCTTTTTGTTTTGTCGCCTAACTCTATGCCCAATGGATGGATGAAGGCACTTAGAGACTAGAATTCTTCTCCCTTAGATCATTTCAAAGAGTGATTGAAGGAAGCTCCCCAGTTAGATTTATTTGTTATCCTCAAATTTAGCTGTGCTCAATTCGTGGGATAACCCCTATGAAACTTGTTCGTTTTGTAACTCACAAACTCTAAGCATGCAAAATGAGGAAAATTGCATCGGTCCTCGTGTGTGGTCCCTTAGCCTCAAAAAGTCATTCCAAGCTTTCTCCCTTTTCATTTTGTAAAATTTCGCCTTTTGGTGCAAGTTGTGAAGACTCAGTTTTCGAGAGTTAGAAATTTTTTAGCACTTGTAGGAGCACTTAATTTTAGCACCCTTGCAAGTCAAAATGCAAAAAATTAAAAAGTTGTAGGAGCTCAGAAATTCAACGCCCTTGCATACTGTCTTGTGCCTTAGCCTTTTTTTGGCAACTACAGTGTAGGGGGATTTTTGAGACTCTATAATTCAATTGCAGTGTTGGGGAATTTTTGAGATTGTGCAACTGCAGTGTCGGGGTTTTTCTCCACCTTTGCATCTCAAACCACTAAGTCACATGTAGTAGCTCAAAAATTCAGTGCCTCTACATCTAAAGTGAAATACCCCATATAATAGCTCAAAATTTCTCCACCTTTACATCCAACATGCAATATCTCATTTTTTTTGAGCCATTACATTTGAAGTGTAATACCCCATGCAAGAGCTCAGTTTTTCTCCACCTTTGCATCTGAATTTCCAAAGCATATGTAGTTGCTCAGAATTTTCCCACCAATGCATAAAACCCTATTTTTTTATCTAACACTGGAAAATATGATTTTTTTGTAGCTACTCTATCATGCCATTCTAATCTTTTTTGTTTGGATTCTTGAGTAGTTTTGATTGAGTTCTTACCTGTCACTGAGCAAGAAAGGCATGAAATGCAACCAATTTTTTTTTCCCACCAAATCAGTTGTCTAGGAATATACATCCATGGTTTAGAAAGAATTTTAAGATGAATCTTTCTCAGTAGCTTCAATGGACAAAATGATGGATATTCAGCTGACTCTAGATAATTTGAAAGTTATTCTTGAAAGGCACTAGAAAGCATGCAACACTATCAAGGGCTCAATCACATGAGTTCTTGCTATCTCTAGACATACCATAGGTCCCAATGATAAAGAAGTTCAAGCAATCCCAAAGAAATATGAAGACTTCTTGGAGAAGGATGGTGGAGAAAGTTGAACGTGCCTTGATTTTTACTTAGTTTATTTTTTAGTATCTTTCATGATTTTTGTAGTTAGTTCAAGCCAATTTACATGTCTTTTTCAAAATTGTAAATACATGTAAAAATAGAGAAGTCCACCAATAATTTTGGACTCCAATGTTGAATAAGTCAGTATTTATTTCTTTCCTAGATTAACTCTTTTTCTCTCATCTATAAATATGAGAGAGATCATTTGTAATTAGTACCTTTAATCTTATGCAACAAAGTGTTGCTCAAATTGTGACTCAACTTTGAAACTTCGTGTTCAAATTGCAAGATCAAATTCAGTTAATAAAAGGAGGAAAATTTTGATCTCAACCTTTGTTTTGAATCAAGTTTGTATGAGTGAGAATGTTCTGATGTCTTTCTTGCTGATTTATCTTATTGTTAATTGGATACGTGGTGATTCATTCTTATGATTGGAAGGACATTCAAGATAGTTTATATAAACTTTGTGTTATATTAATTACTTAGAATTGTGTGATGTAAGTGTAGTGCCCCTCATGTTGCTTTCATTAGACTGATACTCATTATGTTAGGATATACACTATGTTACCTTGTTAATGTTAGTTTTACTGTTTTGGATTAGTTTTGGATGATAGTTGATCATACTTTGATGTTCATGAGACTATTGAATTACACATAAGTTGTGATGTTTACATGGATTTATTTGTGTGTTTAGATTAATTCCGTTATGAGTATCATGTGGCTATATGATTATGTTTACTATGAATTTAATTCATGATTGATCTATGTTGTTTACAATGTAATTATTGTTATTCGTTGATGTGGATTATTGTTTGAGGTTTTGGTGGGAGGGATAGTGTAGCATTACTCGTTTGCAAGTACCCTACTATGCTGTGATTTCCTTTCACAGTGTGTTTGATTGGTTAATATATGTATATTGTTTGACAGTTTTTTTGTTGCAGATTTCAGGTACTAGGCATCGACTCCACCTAGTTTGTCAGGTTTAAGCGTGCCTCAAAACCCAATGGAAATGATGTTGAAAATTGAAGATGACATAAGGTCCCCTACCCTTTCCATCATCCTCGACAAGGATGAGTGCCCATTTTGTTACCCCGTCAGTCTAGTTTGCACTCTTGGTCAGTTGTTTTGTTTTGTGTTTATCATTGTTTGGATGATTTGTGATGATATGTAGTTGTTTGTTAATTATGTTGTTTAAATTATTGATTGGATTTAAATATTTTATTAATTGTAAGCTTGAGGTGAAATTATTATTGTGTTGTCTTGTTTAATCAATTAAATTAAATTAAATTGATTATAAGGTAATTTAAATTAATTTAGAATTAAAATAATAATTAAATAAATCATGTTTGAGAAAGGATATTTTTTGGATTTTGATAATTAGTTATTAAATTAAATTATGTGATTAAATGTTTTAATAATTAAAAAAATAAAGATAAATATTATTACTATTATTATGGTGTGAAAATAAATTAAAGTTGGAAAAAACATATAATTCAGAAATAGAATAATTAATTTGAATAGATTTTCAAACTAATTGTGAAAGAAAGTTTTAAAATGGAAAAGTGGAGTGCGTGCACATGCATGACTCCAAAATGAATTGTGATTAGAAACTTGTTATATTTGTTGATTTTTGGATTTGAAAATGGATCACTTTCGTGGATTTTTATAATGGTCATTTTGGAGAGATGACAGGGAATTGATTTTTGGCTTTCGAATGAAAATTCTGTCTACAATAATATTTGTCAAAAAATATAGGTTTGGGATTGTCTTTTTTGTTTTTCAAAGTGAACGAATTCTATGAAGGTTGATCAAAGCTTGAGAGAAGTGAAATTATGACAGGATAGCATTTGGCTTCGACACTTCTCCATTTTGAAGCGAAGGAATCCAAGTTGGCCTTCTTCGTTCTTTGTTTTGGATATCCATTTATGCAAGTGATATTATTTAGTAATGGTAATCAATTTAGTTGCTGCCAAACTGTTGGATTCACTTGAGATGGTTTTGGCTATTGAAGCTTTGAGTTGTGTTGTTTCAAATATTTTCCATTGATGCAGCTTATGCATGATATTTGATTTTTTGGAATAAGACTTCTATTTTTGGACCCAAGTATTGTTTCGATTCTTATTGGCCAATTCACTTGCATCTATTGGTTTTTTATTGCCTTCCATCGAGCGCCTAGGAGATATCCATTTCATTCGATATTTATATTTCCAACTCGTGTCTTCATTTCATTATTAGTAATTCCATCATCTGGATGAATACCACATGTATTGTGTATAAAGATCATGTCTTTTTTGAGTAGATTTTACTGTAGCTTTCTTGCTATGTACTCTGATTCAGAGATTCTTCCCATGTATATCAAACCTGTGTGTGAGTGCTGTGAATCATTCAACTTCAGTAAATTTGATGTCTTTGTTTGATTTTGATATACTTGTAGTTGTGCTTTGGTGTGCCCTCCTATCTTGCTTGGATTGCTGCCTTGCATCCATTCCAACTGATGATTTCATCCTTAGCAATTTTCTGCAATTGTTTTATTTTCTGAATAATGTGGGGGAGGTTAGATGCATACCATGTATCTATCTTAAACTGGCCTTTCTTGGAAGTAATATTTCTTTTTAGTGAAGTACACCCTCCCTGTTAGTAGGGCGCAATTTTTCCTAGCTAGCTTCTATATTAATTTCTTTTAGGGATATATATATATATATATATATATATATATATATAAATGTAGCATCTCATTCAATGATGTATCCTCTATCCAATCTTCTCTAGCATATAGTTTACTTGTTGCCATACTTTGATCATTTCTTATCTATTCTTATCTCTATAATACTTAGTATTTACCATTACTCTGTGAAATTGGTTTGTTTTCATTTGTAATCCATCAGTTTATATAAGTTGCAATGAAGTTTTAAAATGATGGAAATGACACACATCTCTCAAAAAATTTCTCTTACAACAATCTAGGATATGAATTTAGATGTAGTGTGGCAATTAGACCATACTTGGAGATTCTTATCAACTCTAATAGCTATGCTGCAGTTAGCTTTTTAGTGAGGTGGTAGATAAATGAGTCCTTTCTTATCACCCATAGCATTAGTAATTGGTCTTGCAAAGAATATCTTGCTGTTTTAGTTCACCATGCCAATTTCTCCAACTTTACACCTCTCCTGTGGCTAGGATGTGATCTCTTTCTTGCAGCTAGCATGCATCATCCTATGGCATCTTTCCCCATTTAGCTGCTATGATTTTATGAACTGTGCTTTGATGCCTGTCTTGCAAAAGAATTTGATTTTATTTGTGGCTAAAATATTTATATATGACTTTATTGAGTGTGAATAAATGCATGATCTATACCTCTTTTCATTTTGATTTATTTGGTACTGTTGAGTAAATTCGATTTATTTTGTAGTGTCCAGTAAATTTGATTTATTTTGTAATCCTTGTGAAATTCGTTTTACTATATATACATTTTGTTGGATATATATATTAAGTCAACAAATTTCTATAAATGAAATTTAGGTATATATATGTATAAAATAAATAATCGTGCATATGTTGATTGCTGTCTCACATTTTAGAATATTGAAATTCAATGACTTGATCTTATATAAATATATGTACACACACACACACATATATGTATGCATGTATGTATGTATGTAATATTTAATGCATTTATGATGAAATATAATGTGTTACAAACAATTTTTCAATTATATCGCATGCTTGTATATATGTATGCATGTAATTGTATTATAATGGTAGAAAAATAATAATTAGGCTATATGATTATTGGGTTATGTAGATGAATACATTAGAAAATTAAATAGTTATTGATAAGGATAACTCTTAGATGATATGGCATATTTCCTTATTGATATACTATAACTTGTGCTTAGTTAGATTCAAGAGTAATTATTTTCAAGGCGCGGACACTAATTTTGGGTGTCCAAGGGTTCTCTAACACTTCTAGGTTTTTCACCTAAAAGGAGAGAAATGGACCCAAAATGCTAATGTCTACACTCAAGATTAATGTAATGAGGGATGTAAAATGTCTAAATACAATAAACTAAAAAATAAATGATTTATTGATGCAAAACTAAAGAAATGCAAAGTGTTGGAAAACATAGTGATGTATGCAAAAACATCTAAGAATGTAAATAAATGATGAAAAAATTAAACAAAACTAGAGAGGTGCACCTGGAATTTGAAGTCTAATGCAGAAAGGATCTAGAATCCTACATAGTTGACTAGAAATGTTGACTGGGACACTTACGCCAAGCTGGGTGACTTAGTCCAGTTTTGGGGAAAATCTACTAGAATAGGAATCAACCAAATGGGTACTCAGAAATGTAAAAATCAATTTTCAGGCTTGGCAGTGCGACTAATTCACCATAGATGGTGACTTAGTCCACCTGGGAATTTCTAGAAAGTCGGAACAGGATTTTGTAGCTTTCAGTCTGCACTTCTCTTCTTGACAGGTTTCTAGATCTGAATCTGTAGAAAACAGGCTGAAAGAGGTCTCCAAGCTTCAATTAGGGTTATGTTGACTTTGATGGATTGAAAACACCTTTTTAACACTTTCCTCTTTGAAAAATATTCATACAAGACCTACAAACACACATGCAAAGAGGGGAAAAAGGGTTAAGGGTTAGAGTATAGGGGTTTTCCTTGGTCAAACCCTGATTTGGTAATAAAATCCTATGAAATGAAATGAAATAAGAAGAGAATGATAAATAAACAACATGCAATGTCATAAACTTACCAAACACTTGATGTATAAATATGAAGATATGCAATGAAGTGCTCCAATGGATGACTTGATGATGCTTAGAGTGCTTGAATGCTTGAGAATGATTAAGTGAATGAATTAGGTGCTTGAGAATGAATAGGTGTTAAAATGATAGAAAAACCCTCTATTTATACTTGATTTTCCATTAGTTCCCAAAAATAACACATCACAGGCCGACCTCAAGGGTAAGAGAATAAAATCCCGCCAAGAAATTAAAATTATTTTTATTTTTTGTGCCCAATGGGACTAAGTCACCCCAAGTGGCGACTTGGTCCCACCAAGGAAATTTTACTGGGTTTCAAAAATTAAAGTGCATTAAATATCCTCAAAAATACACTTAAGTAGGACCAGAAAGTGCATTAAGGGGTCATTTAAACATAAGAAAGGGTTGAATTAGTGATGACAAGTCTAGAAAAGCATGAGAGTTTGTTACAAATATTTACAACACTTTGAAATAAGACTGGTAAGTGATAAAAAGGGGTTATTTAAGTGAATTATAATGAAAGGGTCCTAGAAACGTGTGAAATTGGGTTACAACACTTCACAACACTTTTACAAGACATCCTAGAAGTCTTAATGATTCACAAGGGTCCAAGACCTAATGTGAATGTGTTGGCCACATTACAACATTAAATCTAGGAAAAAGCAAGCCAAAGTCCATAAGAAAGACACAAGTGAGCGTAAAAATGCCAACTATACATTTTTTGGCGACACACAAGGATGAATTTGAGTGTGGTTATAAATATAAATATGCAAATGAGTGTACTAGATGTTCTGCTCACATCTATATTATATGAGAATATATTAGAATTTATTAAATTTGTAGGTCATGAGAACATATAATACAATAGCTAGATACGTTGATTGCTAAATCTAAGCCGATATTTACTCAACATATAGGAAAGGGGTATATTATCATTAAATCATTTCCCTCTTTATGGAGAGAGGTGGTTTAATTAGTTGGATTGTCATTCAATTTGTTGAGTCTATGATCATTGAGTCAAGTCAAGTTAGGATTGATGGGAAATGAAATAAAATGTTATTTAATCATAGAATTATAACTGGATAAGTTATCATTAAAAAGATTATTTAATCGTGTATAAATTAAGTGCATTGATTTATTCAAATACAAGTAAAAGAATGATTTAGATGAATTAAAAGAGTAATTGATTTAGATAATATAAGATGTTGAGTTAGATAATAAAAAAAAGTAACTGATTTGTTTCAGATAGATGAATTAAGTAAATAATTAAATAAGTTGGTGTATTTCACCTAAAGGTAAATGTTAATATTATGCCTTGGTAAATGCTAGGAAATTTGATTTAAATGTTTTTAGATTAAATGTTAGATAATTCAATCTCGATGTTTGGTATTTCTCTCTACGATTGGTCTGTAAGTGGAAATAATGTGTTTGTGGTTGATTTTCAAATGTTACTTGTTGGAATAATGTGTTGGAATAGTGGAATTTGGGTGAAATTGGTTATTGTTCAAAATGGAAGTAATGATTTATCTAAGTATTTATGTTGTAATGCAAGGGTTGCTTGAATTGAACACTATGCCATTTATTGGAAATTGGGGGTGAATTTGATAATTGTTTGAAAGTGGGTGTTATTGTGTAAGTTGTATTCATGATTGGAATGTTATTTGTTGCTCGTCTAGTTGGAGGTGTTGGATTAGTAAAAATGAGAAGCTTTGTTTACTGAGGTTGATTTTTATTTTGAGTTGATTTTGGGATTTGAGTTACCTTCAAATGGGAGTTCATGGGTAGTTGGATTATTAGGCTTCCAGAGGTTAAGGGATGGTTGTTTCACGTTGGATTTTCATATTTGGTTCCTTGAGAAACTTTTGATCTTAATTCTTATATTGAGCTCATGTGGGTTGTAACTATGCACCATTGTTTTTCTTTATGATGTGGTCTTTGTGCGAGAAGGTTCATGCATCGCGAATGTATATGGTTTTGTGATGTTGGTGCTTTGTGTGAGTGGGTACACCCTAGATGTTATGTGGGTTTTCTCAATTCTAGTGGGGAGAGTGGCTCTCCATGGGGGCTAGCACACAAAGGGGTAGCCTAGATAGCCCATGGGAGAGTTTCTTAATAAGTGATAACCTAATTAATGAATTAGTGGGTTGGGTAGGTTCACATTAAACAAGATAAGTGGATGCCTCATCCATGCTTGTAGTGCTTTCTTAGGCTAAGAATGGGTTGAGAAGGCCTGGTTGGCAAGATCATTACCTTGTCCTCACGAAAGGTAAGTGGTTCCTTATGTGTCACCCTATGGGGCTGACGCATAGTGAGAGGCAACCAGGATAACCATAGATGGTGGTTGACACCTAGTGAGAGGCAATGATGATAACCCATGCTAGGGCCCTGTGATGACACTCTTCCCTATAGTATCCTTGTTGTGTTCCCTTGCCTTTGGGTGCCTTTGGAAGCTGTTGTTCTTTATGGTTGTTGTTGCATTTGCTTGTGGAGTCTTGTTAGCCTTGTCTGCTTGACTTTTTTGTGTTGTGGATCCTTATTGTCATCTCCTAGTAGAGGGGATGGACCTTAGGGTCCACATGGTCAGGTGGAACGTGCTATGCACTCAAATGGGTTCCTAGTAAAAGTTCGTGATGTATGGAGTTGTACCATTTGTAGTGATCCCAGAGCTTACTAGATTTGGAGATAGTAATGATGCTATGTTTTATATTCATTTCAGTTGTATCACATTATGTACTTGGTGAATCCTCCTCGTTTTATGTTGGGAAGCACAAATGTACTATTGTAATAATTGAAACAATGTATATTCATGTAATAAATGTGATGGATGTATTCTTTGGTATTATCATGCGATCACAGATGGATGCTTATGTAATGTTATGGATGTATGTACGTTGTTCATCTATTCTATATAATGGTTTTAAAATGAATACTTGTAAATGGATTTTCATCATTTTGGGGATTGGGTCATGTTAGGAATGTTCGCAAGTAATGCAGTCATGTTACCTCTAAGGACTAGATAGATGATGTGTATGTATATTTTCATTATTAGTGTTGTATGTTAATTTGCATTTCATATTAGATTTAATTTTAAAAAAAAATTGTGCTATAGTTGTTAGTTTTTCTTGTTGTCCTTTGGGGTTTGCATGGTGGGGTGTTACAGTAAGTGTTTCTTGGTGAAATATTATCAAGACTTTGTGCTTGGAACTCTTCACTTTGTGTGCAAATCTATTGGTGAAATGGGTTGAGAGACTTTGTGCTACAACGTGCATCATTTGTTACTATAAAATTATCATAGAAGGCAACAAGAAGACTTTGGGCTTTGGTGTGTCTTCCAGTTACTCATAATATAGTTATATTGGTACTCTTTGATTACTCTTACATTTAATCAAGAATACTGGTGATTACTGCTTAGGTAGATATTTAGAGGTGAAAAGCATTGCAAAATATTACTGTGGACCATTGTAAACGTATTTTCTAAAAGAAGAGAAAATGACAAATGTAACACCCCCCACATGATTAAAGCTAGTGTAAATGCTTTTAGTTTAGCATAGTTTACTTTTGTTCCAATAAGCAGTAAGAAGGGAGCCTCCCCTTTCAGAGAGGAGAGAACATTCTCATCATAGCTGTGGCTGAAATCCCAATTTTGTAATTTGTAAAGGAATTACAAAATATGCACTCAACATTATTTTATTAAAATAATAATTATTGTTATATTATTAAATTAATAATAATAATAATTTTATTATTTTAATATAATAATAAAATTAACTATAGTGTTTAAAAACACTTTTATTAACTCAAATAAAATAATACTAGGGTTTGGTGGCACAAGGGACATGACACTCACTTGCTGAAAGATGGACATACATAACTGACCATCTAGAATAAGTTTGTGGTAACATGAATCCCTTCTCAATGAGTCTCCACCCATTTTGTAAAAATGCAACAAAAAATATTGGCTATCTGTAAATTTCTACTTTTAGTTCATGATATTTCCTATTGATAGTCCGTTATGGTTTGTTCCCTTATTATCTTCACTGTCTTAATACTTGTTGTGACAACTATTGAGTTACTAAATTCACTTGCTAAAGGTGAATTTTATTATTTCATTCCTAAGAAAAGTATACCCAAAAACTAAAAATGACCAAAAAATGACCAAGGATGTGACTATGGGTGTACTTGATGCATATGTACTTGAACATACAACTATCATAAAGTCGAAGGGTATCAAAACATAAAATAATCATTTCCATCCCTGTAACTTATGGTGACATTTTCCCTCAAATGGTGGATTTAGTTTAGGGTGTGGGTTATGAGTAATGAATGAATATTTAATTAAAAAACTAAAATTAATAATGACAGTAATAAAGGAATGGCATCAAGCGGGAGCAAGAGTTGGAGCTCTGGCAAGAGCAATAGTTTGAAGGGCATTGAGGGAGATTTGGAGGAAGATGCCAATGATGATCCAATGGAGGATGATGTTGCAATCGTCACTGGGCCTCTCGATGTTCTCTATTGTCGGGTCATCCCTACTTCATGTGCTGTGCTCTGGAGGTGGAGTGGGGGTCTTGCCTTGTTCTTTGGGGTTGGCGCTTGTGTCTCTACAGGAGCCTTTGCTGGTGTGTGCTGCCTTGAGGGTGCGCTTGTTTTCCTTGTGTGGGGTGCTCTGGGTTTCTCAACTGATGCTTTGTTCCCTTCTGTCGATGGGGGTTTGGTTGGGATCTCTTTGATGCCTATGATGGCCTTGGTGGTTCCTTTCATGTGGGTTCTTTTGGCCTGTTGGAGGATGCTTTTGATGTGTTCCTCTCTATTCATTTGGGTTCTTTGTTTCTCTTGTCTCTGGGTGGTCCTGCTTCTGTTTACTCTCCTTTTGGCTTAGTTGGGTGTCTTGTTCCTTTTTGGGACTGTGGTGATCCTATTTCTGGCAAAGTGTACCTCTTTGGTGGGGTTATTTATGTTCAGCTTTGGGTCTTCTTTTCAAAGTTCTTTGGTTACTGGCTGGGGTCCTCTCTGGTTGATTCTATTGACACCCCTTTTTTGTTTTTCTTGGTGGTGCATAGTTGCTCTATTTCTAGGTGTTGTTCTTGCTGGGTGGTTCTCTTTCTCCCAATTTTTGTTTCCTTATGTTTCTGGTTTGTAGCTTTTGGCTGGGCCTCTTTTTATGCTAATCTTGAATCCCCTGTTGTTTTTTGGCCTTAGTGGGCTATTTTCTGGTTTTTTTTCCTTTTATGCACATCTTGTTCCTGGTGTAGTGGTCTCCAAAGGATGCTACAGTTTCTCATCTTGTTGTTGCACTGGATTTCTCCTCAGACCCTATGGAGGTGGGTTCCTTTCCTCTTGAGGTGGATTTGGAAGGTGAAGGTCTCTAGCTCTCTCAGTTGCTGATTCTATTGAGGTGGTCGCTTCTTCTATGGAGGTGAAGGTTGAGGGGGTTGGAGTTTACAGGCTGTGACAAATTTTTTGGCTGTGATATCCTCTCCAGTAGAGGGGAGCTCTCTCCTCTAGAGGTGGAGGTTGAGTTGGATTTCTAGTACCAGGTGAGCTTGGGTTGCCAGGAGGCTAAGTTCTTGTGTCTTATTTCCTTCCCTTTTGTGGTGGGCGATCGCTGCAAGAAAGTTTTGGGGATCCTGTGGTTGTGTGTGGTGTCTAACGCCCCTACTAAGGTGGGTGTGTTGGATTTTCTTGAGTTTTTGATTATGGGTTTGATGGTGTTCAACACCACCAAGTTAGCATTCTCTTTTAGTTTTGTGGTGTTTCCCATGGGTGGTTGGTTTGCTGATGCGTAGTAGATGCAGGTGGGTTATTTTTGTATCTAGGGGTTTCTAGTCCCTATTTAAAACTAGGTTGTTAAGGGTTCTCAAAACCTTGTTGGTTTGGTTGATGCAATTGTTGTAGTCATGTTTTCATCTTTTGTAGCTACTTTTGAGCTACTGATTGTATGTGTTGTATCTCTTCTACAACTTTACTTTCTTTGAGAGGGTTGTGGGTCCCTTCAGAACCATTTTGTACTGGGTTTTAGGTCCCATCAAAACTTGTTTGCCCCATAATAAAAAAATGACAGCAATAAATATATGTGATGCATAAAAAATTACTGAACCAAAACTAAAAAATATTAACAAGAAATTATGGAATCATAAATATGTGTACTAGTTATCATGTGGTGGAGTACATTGATCTAATTAGTAGGTGGTGTAATGAATTGAAATAACACACTTCATTTATTGCATGTATTATGCAAGAAGATTTTTATTCAAATATCACGTCAAAATTTTGATGAGTTGTCATGTGGATGAATGATGGGTAGATTATTATTGTTGTTGGATCATGGTAATCAACTACAAATGTAATTATGACAACTACATCTAATATTAGATATGGGTTGTGTAGCTACATGTCAAGTAGATAGTTGTTATGTGTATGGGGATTACATGTCCCTCTAATAGTGGTTGTGTGTACCTTATTGATAGTTCCCTCTAATAATGGCTACAAGTATCACATCTATAGGTTGCTTTGATAGTGGCTATAGGTACTGTATCTACAAGTCCCTCTGATAGTGGTTGTAGGTGCCTTTGCAAGATGTTAATCTTATTATGAATTAGGTGAAGCCATCAATGTTTGAAATTTTTTGTTGAAGGTTGTTTTCTTTTTTTATAATGAAAAATCATACTTGAAAGGCAACATATTTTGAGATATCAATGTCACTCTATGTTTTTGCATGTCAAATGGTTGTTGATGTCATTGAAGGTAGTTGTACATAGGAATGAGATTTTTGGAATGGTTAAGTTGTTATAGGAAGATATCCTTATATAGTGGCTTCTTATATAACTTTAGGTGATGTCCATTGATCATTAGAGATAATTTGACAGGATCGATTGCCATCAACTTAACCACACCATTTGGTTAGACCTCCTCAATTTCATAAGGGTTAAGCCATAGAGTTTTTTATTTCCCCTTCTGATGTTTATACTTGGAGTCATATAGTAGGGCCCAATCACCTTTTTGAAATACCTTTGTCTTTATGAATTGGTCATGCCATTTGATCCACTATTCCTCTATTATTTTGGTGTGTTAATAGCCTCTCTTATGATCTCATCAAGTGCATTAATCTACAAGATCTTATCTTGTTGAGTTGCAGATAGTTATATGCTTAATTGAACTATTATCCTTAAAATATTATGTTCAAATTCAATTGGAAGAACAACCTTTATGTCATAGATCAATTAATAAGGTGCAAACCATATTGTGGTTTTCCAAGTAGTTATATATTCCCAAACAACTTAAAGTAGGCAAGAAATCCAATCCTTAAGGTGTAAGGCTACTATCTTGGTCAAAATGTCCTTAATCTCTCTATTGATCACCTCAAATTGACCATTTGATTGTGGATGATAGGGTCTTGACTACTCATGCCTTTCTTTGTATTCAATAACCAATGGTGCAATTAAATATTATGTGAATTTTTGCCTAGGTTGGTATGTGACAATCTCCCAAGACACACCATAAGAAGTGAAAAATTCTTCATATAGGAGTTTTGCCACATTATCATCTTTGGAATTTCTCATGGCTTTGAATTCTACCCATTTTATCATATAATCAATGTAGACTAGTATATATTCCTTTTGGTTAGAAGGAGGATCTGCTAGACCTATGAAATAAATACCTCATTTTTCAAAGGGTTCTAATGCCAATTGAGGCTGTAGGATTATCTCATCACTTCTAGTAGAGTGGCCCATCCTTTGAAATTTTTCACACCTTTTATATTTCATTGCATCCTTATGTCTTTTGAGCCAATAATATTGTTGATGGTGTTTTCTGCATAGCAACAACTCAGACAAGATACAAATATCCTATATCTCTTGAAAGGTAAATCTCTATCAGCAAGCCTCAAGAGATAACCCCAAGGTCTCTAATGTTAGATCTTGACAATGCATAAACAACTCAGTGATAATGTGAAAATGCTGGTAATCATAATGGGACCTTACTACAAGCAAATACTGAATCCTTAAATTTATTAGATCTAGCAATATGGTGATACTTCCAATCCTAAATCTAACCTAGATGATAAAAGAATAGCAAAAGATAAAGGTTTTAGAGAGACTCCTAAGATTAAATTTACTAAGATTAACAATGCAAATGATGAAACACTTGAAATGGACCAATCCCTCAAAAACTAATTCCTGCTTGACCTAGATGGATCTACAATCTTACAGAAATAGTGCAATCTTCTAAGGCATTAAAAATTTTCAGATCATGAACATTCATCCAAAACAACCCTATTGCAATTGAAATGAATAAAATTTCACAATTGAACTAAGCACAATGAATATTAAAGTCCAGGCTAACTTTGCAAAACAACCAACAATCAACTAGTTGAACAAAGTATGTGTTATGCCTTGCATAACCACCCCATTTTATTCTGGAACAAAATGGGTCCCCCTCTTTCTTTTTGGTTTTGTTTTCTTTGCCTTCGGTTGTCTAGTTTGGTCTTAGGATTTCTCTTGTTTTCCTCTTGAGTTTGTTTTTTTGTTCGGTCAAATTTTGGTTTTGCCTCAGCCAGAGTGGGGTTTCTTTTTGTTAAAATTAAGTGAAATGATAAAAAATGATACATTTTATATGCTTCTGAGGACTAGTGGAAACCTTGTTTTGCAGGATTAAATCATGCACATGACGATATTTCTCAAGGATCTAAGTTGGAAAGCATCCCCCAATCCAATTTAGCATAAAACTCCTCAAGAAAAAAGTCGCTGAGACCTTTTAGATGTCTTGCCGATTGGTAGTGTGTTATTCATTTGGGAACCACCGGTCACCATGAAATTTTAATCATCGTAGGTTTTCAGATGTCTCCTGAACATGCTGAAGTCTCACTGACCGATTGCACACAAGGTTAGCATTGTCAAAAGATTTTTGCTTGATGAAAGGTCTTGCCAACCAATGAAGTCTCGGCGATAGGTTATACCTTTGGCATAAGGTATGGCCGAAGAGGCGAGGTCTCAGTGATAGAGGTGGCTTCGGGATAAATTCTCATTGATAGGGTGGACTCTTGCCAAGGTGAAGTGACATCGGTGTAGTGGTTTGAGTTCGACATGAAGTCTCGGCGACCGAGTGATGTCTCACCGAAAGGATGATGCCTTCGGTATAAGGTTGTGCTCTCGGGGAGATGTCCTGCCGACACGGGGAGTCTCGTTGAAATATTTAAGTTCGGCATGATGTCTGGCCGAAGGGGTAAAGTCTTGCCGACTGGGTAAAGTCTCATTGAAAGATGAAGGCCTCAGAGAGAAGTCCTACCGACGGAGGTGGGGTTTCGGCGAAAGGTCTTTCCGACCAAGAAAAGTCTTCCCGAAATGAAATGAGATCTTATCGAAACAAGGTTGCTTCGATGTAATCTCTTGCTGACCCGGTAGGGTCTCGCCGAAAATAGAATGAGCTCAGGGAGAATGGAGGAGCTCGACATGATGTCCTGCCGACACGGGAAGGTCTTGCCAACCCGATGATATCTCGGTGAAGGGTTATGCCTTCGGCATGATTTATGGCCGATAGCGATTGTCTCGGCAACCATTGTGGATATTGATATGACTCTGGCTACTCGCTATGAAGTCTTGCCGACCGCCGTATGTCTTGCCAATGGCTGCTAGGAGGTATGATCGCATCGAGGAGACACAATTAGTGTCTCACCGACATGCGATTTAGTGTGAACTACTTTTTACTGCTCGAGAATCTTATGTGGCATGTGTTCAACCAATCAGAGAGAATTAAAGGTGAACCCTGGACAGTTTGACTGATTGACTACCCTTGTGAGGAAGATCAACAAAATGTGTGCGGAATGGATCTGCTCTGTGAATAAAGTGATAGATCAGTTTGGTATCCAGGGGTGCCATCTGTGAAGATCCAGGGGGAAAATCTGATGCTGCTTCCAGAAGAGGTCAACTTGCAGAAAGATCTTGAGCCCCAGGAAGCCGAGGGGAGAAAAAGGCCACGAGTCTCAGTAACAACTGTGAGGTCTACTGGAAAAAGGAAGATCAATATTAATGGTGATGCTCTAGGGAATTCAAAGCGATTCTGATGGAAGTTCGAAGGTGGACACGAAGGCCAAAAGTAAATGCCATAGTTGCAAAAGATCTAGAGGTCATTCCTGAAGCAATCTTTCACCGACATGGACATAGACGATGCAATTGAATGCATCATTAACTTCATTTCAAAAAGATCTGAGGGTCGACCCTCCTATAACGAACTGATATTTTGTAAACCCTAAAATAGGGGCCAACACATTCTTTTGGGTACATTCTGTATATATGGAATTTTTTTCCTCTTTAAAAAATAAAGGGCTTCAAAGACATAGAGACATAGAGATATAGATTTTGAACAGTAGTAATTTTCTAAGAAGTAAGAGAAACTTAAGAGTAGCAATAGAGTAGGAGTTAGATTTGACAGAAGGGAATAATGTATCCTTCTGGTTCTCTTAGAATAGATGGAAACAATCTAAAGACATAGGTTTTCTGTACACTGGTGATTGTGCCAGAGTTGTAAATGTTGCTTATCTATTTCACTAACAGTAGAAGCAACCGGATTTAAATATACTTCATGTTGTGTTCCTGAATGGTATTCATCTTCAGTTAATCATTCAATTTGAGAAGCTTTCAAGGAATGAAATTTTATTTTATGTTTTGTTTAAATGGTAAGTTACAATCTGTTGTTGAAGTTAGCACTGTGAATGAATGAAGCTGTGTGTTAATCACAAGTTGATTTTGTTCTCCAGTTTTATGTAGCAATTCCTTGAAAGGTAACAAGTCTGGTTAAGTTGGATGAATTATTATTCTCTCCAGTTCCAAGCTTTGATCTATCTTTTTTTCTGTTTCTTTAAAAAAACCCCAGTTAAAGTAGGTTTGAATTTATGCTTGATCTTAGAACAATCCACAAGCTCAACACTAGCAGGCCCCTTGAACATTATAGTTCACTTCAACCACTGAGTGAAATCAGCACAGTCGAGAACCGATTACAAAGACCTTGGGAGTTAAGATATCCATGTGTTATTCTTTCTCTTTCAGGAGAGTAGAATAGTGATATTCTGTTTAACTATTGGTGTGCTCATCCAAAATATCAACAGAGAATTTGCGCTAGAAGGAGGGTAGAAGAGAAAACTGGATAATACTAGGTTTTTCTCACCAGAAAGGTCCCAGAGAGTTCTTCGGTTAGATGAAAATCCACCACCTTTGATAGAACTCAAGACCCCAATAAGACACAAGAGTCACAAGACTGGGGCAACCATCATATCACCCTTGTCAGCTCCGCTTACTCCACAGGATTTTTACCAATACCCCACTGGATTCTTATCAATCCACCACCGAATTCATCTCAATTACCCTTACAGCTGGTTCAACCAATCCAACAGCTAGCTCAACCACCATCAATGGCATTTTTTTAGAATAATCCCTCTCCATTGGGGACTATTCCTAGAGGTTTTCATGATATGCCTAAGAATCTTGAGAAATTTTGTCCCAAATACATTCATGGTGAATCAAGGAGTGCTGAAGAGCACATACAAGATTTTAAGGATGCTTGTACTAGAGCTCAGATAGCTCACCATGACATAGTTTGTAGGCTATTCTCTTATTCCTTAGGGGATATGGTGTACAACTGGTACCTAAATCTTCCTCATCGCTCTATTCTGAGTTGGATAGACCTAGAGAATGCTTTCATCAATCAGTTTAGGATTTATGTGGATCCAGCAATTTTGTTCCACCAATTTGCTACCATTAGGAAGGAGCCAGGTGAACCTTTGCCCTTGTTTAATACCAGGGACCCCTATCTAGTTGCTGAGAATAGTGCCATTCAAGCATACTTTAGAGTTATAGACCCATTGATTGGCTTGTTCCTACAAAGGACTTACCAACCGACAGATATTGATTCCCTGTCTAAAGTCTATCATCTAGCCATTAAGCTGCAACAACAAATTAGTTCTCAACAAGGAAGTTTGGGAGGAGGTTTTCCTTCAATGGGGTATCAGATGTCTAGCCCAACCCCTTTATTCAATACTGTCCCAGGAATGTCTCCTTCCCATTATGGACCTATGTCTGAGTTGCAGACTCAATCTCCTGTTCCATTCTTTGCCAATGGAGCTCTTGACTTCTTTCAACAATCACAGGCTCATCATAGTTTGCATAGTCATCATAATCAAACCGGAACACCAAATCATGGAGATCAACCACCTGTTGCTAAGAGTGTTGAAAGTGAAAAGACAGTTCAACTCACAAACGAGGTAGAGACCTTAAATAAAATGCTGTCTCAAGTCACAAATGACATGGCTCAACTTAGATTGAACCCCTCTCAAAACTAAGGTAATTATCCTAATTAGAGTAGTAACAACTAGGGTAATTATCAGAATAGCTACAATCACAACCAAAGGGGTTATCAAGGCCAAAATTCCCCTAACCAAGGCTATCAAAATCAAAATAGAGGATATAACTAGAGGCCAAATAACAACCGACAATGGAATACAGGACCAAATAATGGTGGGGTTTCTCACAATTATCAAGCTAATGAGGAAAGGTCACACAATGCTAATGTGGCTGACCTTAATTTTATGACTAACTGGTGCAGGTTGCATGATACTGCAACCCATTCTGAGGTAAACTGCCCTGAAATGGAGAAAGTTGTCAAGATGGCACAGGCAGATGCCCAAACCTTCCAAGGGAATTCAAACAAAGAAGGTGGCTCAGTAGATACAACAATGACTTATGACCTCTTCGAGGAGGAACCTTCATTCCCAAGGCAAGATGAGAATGAACCAGAGGAAGATTCATATGATGCCCACGCCTTTCAGACAAAGGGAGGACACTTTCTAAGAAATTAGAATAAGGGTCTGTTCACTACATTAGCACCGCCTAATCACATGGTGCCTCCGAATCAAAGTGCTGATAATAACCCTCCTCCGCCAAAAGGTCCTCCTGAATTCCATAATAATGGTAATTCACTTGGGGTTGTCAAAAGTAATGCAAGTTATAACATAGAATATGATATTGTTGTTGAGATGCAGAGACAAAAAACCTCTTTATCATATTTTGACATCCTAAAGTGGTGCCTTGCTCAATGAGAGATAGTGCTGAAAGCTTTAGAAGAAGCTGATAAATCAAAAGGGAAAACCAAGGTGGCACCTGCTGCAGACATGAACGCAACTTTGTATAGAAGAAAGGTAGGTACCCCACCATTTCTTTTGAGTCTGAGGATTTGTGGGAAGAATGTACATAATTTCCTGCTAGATTCAGGGGCTTCTGGCAATGTTATGCCATTTTCTATATGCAAGAAATTGGGATTGAACCCTATCCAAACAAACAAGAAGGTCATCCAGCTTGATAAAATAGAGGTTAATGTAGTTGGAGAATTGAGAAATATACACGTGCAAGTAGGGTCCGACCCTAGGATTTTAACCAACATAGATATTCAAGTAGCAGATATTCCCGAGACTTATGGTGTGCTATTGAGTAGAGATTTGATGAAAAGTATAGGGGGATATCTCTCCCTCGACTTTTCACATATGTGGCTACCATGGAGGGGAGTGCCTATGCAAATTAGGATTGAAAGTGAACCTCGCCTCAAGCATGTCATTACTGAATATGATTGTCCCAATGAGGTAGCTTATTTTGAAATTGGGATAGGAGTTTACAAAGGAGAGGAAATTTTGACCTTTTCAGTTCTTGATCCTAAAGAATTATCAATACAAAATTCCCCTGACCCCATGATTAAAGAGAATCAACACGCATTGATCAAGAAGTTGCAATAGGATCAGCTGGTCTTGGGGGAAGATATCGATTTGCAGAGTCTTCTACTCCCTAATTGGTGTAGGATACACTACTAAAATCATTCAAAATTGACCTACCAACCCTACATCAACATTTTAAATCATGTTTCCCAAGCTGAGGAAACTAGCCTAAGTCACCTTGAGACCATTGCAGATCACTTCTCATTTGAAGCCAAAGAAGCAATAATCTTAACTAGGGATAAGATACCTTCAAGGGAAGTGCCTTCTCAAGTTGAACTTACCCCAGTCACATTTCCAAACCAAAATATTTATGAGGAACAACCCCAAGGTTTTCTAGATACCCCTGCACTCACAAGTATACCAAAACCCAAGGGATTAATCAAAGATGCAGGTGACTGTCAGAAGGATAGCCAAAGATTACTTGATATATCTGAGCAGGAATTGGAAATTACACCTGAGGAACCTATCAAACACCTCTTACCAATATTTGATGCAAAGGATCAAGAGCCCCTACCTATGGCTCATTTTATACAAATGCCCATAATAACATCCAAAGGATCAACTCCAGCTCATGATCAGCTGTGGACCCTCACGTTTGATGGATCCAAATCCAAAACAGGCTGTGGTGTTGGGATTGAATTAACCAGCCCGAAAGGGAAAACTTTCTTTGCTTCTTACAGGTTTCAGTTTGGATGCACTAACAACGTAGTAGAATATGAAGCTCTAGCTCGGGGGCTGATGTTCACACATAAGAAGAAAGTTACTGCATTAATGGTTAAAGGGGATTCAGAAGTAGTTGTCAAGCAAGTTCACAACCAATACACATGTAATAATAGAAGGCTGATAGCTTATAGAAATTGGGTATGGAACCTGATTGAAGACTTCGATGCTTTTGGGATTAGTTTAATCCCTAGAGAGGAGAATCAGATAGCTGATTCATTAGCTGTTGTTGCAAGTACCCTGGAACCCATGCAAGGCTCCAAGCTTAAGAGATTCTCAGTAGAGTTGACTTCCACCCTGGATATTCCTGATAATGTCAGGAACTTTCAAGTATTTGATGACGATCGACATATCCTTTCTTTTCTAGCAAGTTCAGATGTTTTTGAAGGGCAGATCATTGATGAGTCCAATAGGGATCAAGGAGATTGGAACCCTAAAGATTGTGATATAGAGGGGGTCCTCAATTTAAAAAGTAATAGAATTCCCAAGGGAATGGTGGCCTTAGAAAGAATTTTTGACTCAGACCCAAGGGCTCAGGAAAATATATCAGCTGAAGATAAAGGAGGTGAATATCAAACTGTTAACCTAGCTGATTCTGGCCCGGAAAGGAATGTTTACATAGGAAAATCTTTCCCTGAAGCAATTAGAAAAGATATACTGAGGGAATTGAAGAAGGACATTGCTGTAATAGCCTGGGGGTATGAGGATTTAAAAAAATTTGATGCTTTTGTAATGACTCATACCATTCCTCTGAAGCCCGAAGCTAATCCATTTCGGTAGAAACATCGTCTTGTTAACACCCTCATTGAACCACTGATCTTTAAAGAAGTTCAAAAATTGCTTTCTGCGAGAATAATCTTCCCTGTACGACACTCAAAGTGGGTGGCCAACCTAGTTCCAGTCCATAAGAAAAATGGAGAGATCAGGCTATGTGTGGATTTTAGGAATTTGAACAGAGCTTCAGAAAAGGATAACTACCCACTCCCTTCACTGGATGAAGTTTTGTAGACTGTCAATGGGTCTTAGATGATATCATTCCTAGATGGTTATTCTAGATACAATCAGGTGATGGTTAATTGTGAAGACAGAATCAAGACAACCTTCACTACTAAGTGGGGAACATTTGCTTACAGAAGGATGCCGTTCGGTTTGATAAATGCTGGGGAAACCTTTCAGCGTGCCATGGACATAGCATTCAAAGATCTGATTGGAAAATGCATCATTGTCTATATGGATGACCTGACAGTGTTCTCTAAAGATAGGCTGAACCACGCTGCAAATTTAGCTAAAGTTCTTGAAAGATGTATCTAGTATGGCGTCTCCTAGAATCCTAAAAAGTGTGTGTTCGGGGTTTCTGAAGGGAATATTTTGGGACACATAATCTCAGAAAGAGGAATATCGATCAATCCAGGCCGAGTTGAGTCCATTCTGAAGATAGCCATGCCAGGAAGCAAGAAGGAGATGAGATCATTCTTTGGAAAGATTAACTTCGTGAGAAAGTTTATCACAGACTTTGTAGAAATTGTTAAACCACTGAATGAAATGATGAAGAAAGATGCCAAAATAGAGTGGAGTAATGAGGCAAAGGCCACGTTTTCACAGGTCAAGTGATCCATTTTGAAAGCGCCAGTTCTCACCAGCCCTGATTACTTGAAGCTATTCTATATTTATTCTTTGGCCTTTGAACACTCGTGTGCAGCTGTCCTAACTCAACGAAGAGAAGAGGGAGAGGAGAGGACAATCACCTTCATGAGCTCTTTATTCAAAAATGCTGAAATCAAATATCCGCCTCTTGAAAAACAAGCTTTTGCATTGGTCAAAGCTGTCAAGAAGTTTAGACATTACATCCTCCAAATTCAAATTATTGCTGTAGTTCCTGATGCTGCTGTGAATTCTGTACTTATGCAGAGCGAGCTAGGAGAATGAAGAGGGAAATGGATGGCCATTTTGCAAGAGTTTGATCTAGAGATTCACCCTATGAAACTTGTCAGAGGTATGGGCTTGTCTAAATCTATGGCGAATGCTTGTGGAAACATTATTTGCCAGCAATACACAACTCAGTCCTTTTCCAATGACCCTTGGTATGCTGATATCATCTATTTCATGCTCAATAATCGGTGCCTAGAGGGAATGAATATGACTAAGAGGAGAGCGCTGAGAATGAAAAGATCTCATTATATGCTCAAAGGGGGATTGTTATACAGGAAGAATTTTGAGGGAGTGTAGCTACGATGCCTTGATTAGCAAGAGGCTAAACACGTGATTGCTGAATTTCATGGGAAACATGGCACAGGTCACGGGTCTACAGATTCGTTGGCACATCATATCCTCAGATCGGGTTACTACTGGCTGTGTGTGTTCAAATATTCCCATGAACATGTAAGAACATGTCACATATGTCAGATTTCTGCATCAAAAGAACACCACCCAGCCATGCCATTGCAACCTGTTTACAAGGTAAGACCATTTTCCCAATGGGAATTGGACTTTATTGGGGTAATTAACCCAAATTCTTCTATAGGACACAAATTTATTTTGATTGCCACTGATTATTGCATGAGATGGACATAGGCTATACCTTGTAAGAATAGTACAACATAGGTAGTGATCAAGTTCCTCACCGAATGCATCACAACTAGGTTTGGAGTACCCTTCGCATTGGTATGTGACAATGGCTCTTCCTTTTCTTCTGCTGAGTTCATTTCATGGGCTTATGATCACAAAATTGTCTTAAAATATTCTTCAAACTATTACCCACAAGGAAATGGAGTTACAGAATCAACCAATAAGAATCTCTTAGGGGTAATTAAAAAATTGTTAGAAAACAATCCTAGGGACTGGCATACCCAGCTAAGATTCACGTTATGGGCAGATAAAACTAGGATCAAGGTTGCTTTAAAGACTTCACCATTTAAACTAGTGTATGGCCAAGAGCCTGTGTTCCCTATTCATTTGCAAATACCTATCCTTGAGTTCATGCAGAAATTCTACTATAGTGATGATAGGATAGAGTTAAGATTAGCTGCCTTGTTGAAATTAGAAGAACGGAGAGATGCCGCCTTGCAACAATTCTTTAAACACCAGGCTGTTGTCAAACGTTGGTTTGACAAAAGAGCCAAAATCAAGGCTTTTAGAATATCTGACTTTGTGCTGCTATGGGATAAAGCTAGTGAAAAGAAGAGCAGACACCAGAAATTTGATAAGCTCTGGTTAGGTCCCTATCAAATCGTTGAGATCCTAGGAGAAAATGCTTTCCGGCTGAGTAGTCTAACGGGAGAACTTGTTCCATTTCCTATCAATGGATAGTTTCTTAAACATTATTTTGGGTCATGAAGTTTGGTATTTTTCTAGGGAGTGCATTTATGTAAATAGTTTTTGCGTTTGTGCCTGTAAATAATTTTCTTTTCTATTTGTAGATAGTTTTTTTGTTTGTTTGCTTGTCCTTTCTTTCTGTCCTTTTGTTTCCTTTGCTGTTTGGTTTCTGTCTTGTTTGTTCTTTGGGGTTTCTCTATTCTTTCCTTCTTGAAATGGTGGGTTGTTATCTGAAGTATACTTTGGTTATTAGGAGAGAAGTGGTTTAGATATTTTTAGGTTTTTTGATTGGGTGATTTTGTCCTAAATTCTTTGTTTTATGCCCATTGTCAATAAGAGTTGTGGAAAGTCTTGAAAACAAGGTGCAAAGTAAACAATCTCCTTTAACTACCTCTGAATCTGTCACAAATCATCAAGATCATCTCCTTTTGTAATGGTATATTTTTCCTAGGGCGATAGTGTTGTAAGATTTGAGTGAAAAATCCAATTCCCAAATGCTATTATGAGATCCATGGTAGTTTTCGACCCCAAACAGATGTCTGCCATTTGACATATTGAGAAAAAATTGAATGGAATATCTGAAACTCCCCAAAAAAGAAAGAAAGAAGAGAACTATCTAAAAAAGAAAAGATGACTCAATATGAATGGGTGATTCCAGTATCTCTACTGGGGCTATGGACACCTGGCTGGCAGTAGAGAAATGCTGTGAGAAAAATAGAGGTATCTCCATCAGGGCTATGGACGCCTGACTGGCAGTGGAGCAATGCCCAGGATATCATTGCACAACAGCTAAAGGAAATCAACTCATGTAGTTCAAATCTTGCACATTGTTGTTCAAAAGATGAGGAAAACTTTATAAAAGAGTGATGCACCATCAAGCACACACTTAGATTTAGGGGTAGCCAGTGTTGACTTACATTTGAGATTCTAGGTCAACCTTCATTGTTAAAACTGACCCAACTGGAGTTGTGATGTTCATAAACCAAGAGTTCTGGGTAGCTGAATCCTTCAGTTTCTTGAAAATGGTTAAACTATTTCCCCAGCCGAGTTGCCATTTGTTATGCCTTGCATAACCACCCCATTTTATTCTAGAACAAAATGGGTCCCCCTCTTTCTTTTTGCTTTTGTTTTCTTTGCCTTTGGTTGTTTGGTTTGGTCTTAGGAGTTCTCTTGTTTTCCTCCTGAGTTTGTTTTTTTTTGTTCAGTCAAATTTTGGTTATGCCTCAGCCGGAGTGGGGTTTCTTTTTGTTAAAATTAAGTGAAATGATAAAAAATGATACATTTTATATGCTTCTGAGGACTAGTGGAGACCTTGTTTTGTAGGATTAAATCATGCACATGATGATATTTATCAAGGAGCTCAGTTGGAAAGCATCCCCCAATCTAATTTAGCATAAAACTCCTCAAAAAGAAAGTCGTTGAGACCTTTCAGATGTCTTGCCAACTAGTAGTGTGTTATTCATTTGGGATGCACTGGTCACCATGACATTTTGATCGCCGTAGGTTTTCATATGTCTCCCTGACATGCTAAAGTCTCGCCGACCAATTGCACACAAGGTTAGCGTCCCCGAAAGATTTGTGCTCAATGAAAGGTCTTGCCAACCCATGAAGTCTCAGTGAAAGGTTATACCTTCGGCATAAGGTCTGGCCAAAGAGGCAAGGTCTCAGCGACAGAGGTGGCTTTGGAATAAAGTCTCACCGATAGGGTGGACTCTTGCCGAGGTGAAGTGGTGTTGGTGTAGTGGTTTGAGTTCGGCATGAAGTCTCAGTGACCAAGTGATGTCTCATCGAAAGGATGATGCCTTCGGTATAAGGCTGTGCTCTCAGGGAGATGTCCTGCTGACACGGGGAGTCTCACTGAAAGATTTAAGTTTGGCATGATGTTTGGTTGAAGGGGTAAAGTCTTGCCGACTGGGCAAAGTCTCGTTGAAAGATGAAGGCCATGGAGAGAAGTCTTGTCAATGGAGGCGGGGTATCGGCGAAAGTTTTGAGCTCAGTGAAAGGTATTTCCAACCAAGCAAAGTATCCCCGAAATGAAATGAGATCTCATTGAAACAAGGTCACTTTGATGTAATCTCTTGCCAACCCAGTAGGGTCTCGCCGAAAATAGAATGAGCTCAGGGAGAATGGAGGAGCTCGACATGATGTCCTGCTGACACGGGAAGGTCTTGCTGACCCGATGATATCTCGGCGAAGGGTTATGCCTTCAGCATGATGTTTGGTTGATAGAGATTGTCTCAACGACCACTATGGATATCGATATGACTCTGGCCACTTGCTATGAAGTCTTGCCGACCGCCGTATGTCTTTTTGATGGCTGCTAGGAGGTATGATCACATCGGGGAGACACGATTAGTGTCTCACCGACATGCGATTTGGTGTGAATGACTTTTGACCGCTCGAGAATCTTATGTGGCATGTGTTCAACCAATCAGAGAGAATTAAAGGTGAACCCTGGAAAGTTTGACCGATTGACTACCCTTGTGAGGAAGATCAACATAATGTGTGCGGCATGGATCTTCTCTATGAATAATGTGATGGATTAGTTTGGTATCCAGGGGTGCTATCTGTGAAGATCCAGGGGGAAAAGTTGAAATATGCATTAAATGCACGTACTCCATTCAGGTCAGCCTGGGTCTCCAATCATAATCTGGACCAATCCATGTGAAGGAGTAGAGAAATAATGGGGAAGCACAAATTTTGATGCAACATTACATTAACTACTTTCCCCTTTATCCTTAGCACACTCCATCTTATCCTGCACCATCAACAATACCTTGTCCAAGCCGACTACAGGTGGCATAATCAAAACCTTAATCCTTCTTTTGATGGACTTGATATCATCTCTTGAATGTTTTACCATTTTATCCCAATCTACCTTGTCTGATATTTATCAATTACTGCAATGTAGGTAGCTACATCATCCAACTGATGTTCAGTGAGAGGGCCCTCATTTACTAGAGAATACATATCTCACCACCATTTTCTCAACTGCTCCAAGCTAAGATGTTTTGGCACAAATCTCTTTCTCCCTATCATCACCTCAAAGAAGGAAATGCACTTAGTGTAAATTTCAGCCAAGGTGTCGTCAATCTATTTCCCCTGTTTATATACTTTCTTTAAAACCTTCTGCCTTATTTGCAAAGCATCATACCATTCCCAAGGTTTGACGAATTTGGAGGAAGGAAGAATTCCATCACTTACCAATTTTCCCTCAATATACTCCATGACGGTCTTAGTCTTTTGCAATAGGATATCTACGTCCTCCTTATCCTGTGCTAGAACATTTCTTAACCAATATAATGATCTCATTGCATCTCCTCCAGTCGAAAGGATGTCCTTAATAACATCATCTCCCTTGGTTTGTACCCCTTGTAACCAGCCGATTGTAGCATGTGTGGTGCTTTTCATTCTTTCCAACTCTGACATTGTTTCTTGTGGTAGGAAACTTGCAACAGATGATGAGGAACTGATGGATTGCAAAGGCTTCATCAAGTCTTGCAGATATCTCTTGAGTTTATCATTTTCCTTCTTCAACTCCTGTTTGGTCTGTACTTCTTTCCTCAACCTACCCAAGATCACAACAATAGAGCCCTCATATTCTTCAATCTCTTGTTCCATGGAAGTAGGCCCCAGGTTGATGGTTTGCACATTGTAATCACTTCTAGTCACATAATCCCTATTCTTATCAGGGGAAGGAGTATCAATGTGAACCACCCTGTTATTTGCTTCATCTCTCTCAATCTTGGAGATGACCATGGCTTTCTTCTTTCCTTTATCCTTTCCTATATTTTCCAATAGCTCATCCCAATTGGGAGGGGTTTCATCTACAACAATCTATTTACTCTTTAATTCTTTATCCAACTAACCCAGAATAGTAGATTCTGATTGTACCTTGCTTTGTCCAACTTCATCCTATTGATCCCTGGGTGCATCTTTGCTCAAATCCTATTTCTTAGAAATCTCCTCAGTTTTATCTTCTTTTTCTTTATTATGCTATTCTTTTTCATGCACCGAAGATGGAGTCCTAACTGGTATTTCCTCTCCCTAAGGAGGTCTATATTCTCCACTCCTGATAGGTGAATCCTCATAAGTTTCTAGGGGAGTCTGTAACACCTTCTCTATTTCTGCCTCAACACGATAGAGCTCACCTTCATGAAATTCTTCTCCTTATGGATCTTGATGAATTTATACTTCTTTGGATTCACCTGGTTCACTGTGAGCTTCATGAGAAAGAGGAATATTATCATATTGTTCTATAGCAGGAGTGACTGGAGGAGCATCCTTCCTTGACACACTATCCTTAGGAGGAGTTCTTGATCTCCTTGTATATACCTGTTTCCTTTCTCCTGAGCTCTCCACATTTATCACAGGTGGGATAACTTCCTCCCCTACCTTGGAGCTTTCCTTTTCCTTCTATGAAAATCTTACTATCCTTGTTCTCTTGGGCACAAGGACACTAACCTCTTTATCTTTCCTTTCAAATTCATCTTTAATTTTGATCTTAAAAGGAGAGCTCACCTTATCCTTACCTTTAGGATCTTGCTCAGCTGACTCCTCAGAGGTGGAATGAGACTCCAAGTATCCCATTAAATCATAGGTGCATTGTACACCTTCACTTTCCAGTTCCCACATCTTGTGCTTGAGCCACAACTTTGTATATTTAATCACCAGAGTCATAAGTTGCTCTAACTCTGTTTTCTCTTCCTCCAACTAGTCTACCTCTCCCACTAGTTTATCCTTCACTGCCTCATAATCACGGCCCTGAATCAAATCTCCATCATCTTCAACTTGATCTGGAATGGCTTTCACATTATATAGCTGAACCAAGTTAATAGGTAGCCTGGAAAACTTCTTCCTTCTAATCTCAAGTTCATCATTGCAATTTGCCCAATAGTCCTCTATATCATCCTTGTGACTATATTCTCTGCTAGCCTTCTTCTGTGCTTCACCAGTCCTATCAAACCTAGATCTCTTGGAATGAAAGGATAACCCAAGAGTGCTCATTTCTTCTTTAGAAGCATAGGCCAAATTAGTAGAAGGGCATGCTTCACTAGTGGCTATCCTCAGAGGAAAATCTCCACCGAATCTAGTCTTATGCTTATCCTTCTTCACAATTGCATCAAAATAACATATTTTCCTTGTGACCTCCAGACAATGTGATCTGTGGGATACCTAGGAAGTCTGTATGGAGCCCTCTGACAACCATCTATCCTTATATATGAAAAGGTGGGAAACTGTATGAACCAAGCCCCATACCTTTTGATTAGCTCCTTGGCATTGTTAGATATCCTTACATGCTCTGCACCTTGGAGCAACCTAGTGATGCACATGGTGAATGCATCATTCACCCTCCTATAGCTTGAGTTACCCAGGTGTAGCTGTGGATAAAGCTCATAGATTACATCCTGTCCAAACAAACCCCTTGTACTTAGTCATTTGTATGGATCAAATCTTGCAAGTGCATAAACCAAGTAGGAGGTCATTATGAAGGTCTTTGTCTGTAGGACATTACACATTTGTTCATGAATCATGACACTTATAATGCCTACCCAATGATAATTAACATTCTACTCCATCCTCACAATGACATGGAACATCCGATTCTCAAATACTCCTGCACTTTTTAACCCTACCACCCTACTGAGAAGGGTGATAACATCATAGTATTCCTTCTTGAATTTAGCTTTGAATAGCTGCTTGGGTACCTTGGAAAAGTGGGACTTAGGCTTCTCCAACCAGGAATTGATGACCTGTTGGGGCTTGATGGTATCTTCCTCATATAAATTCTTTTCCATATCCATATCAAAAGCCACCACATGAGACCTATTTGGCATGTCAAAGGTTTGGGCTATAGACACATGATTTAGATTTACCACAATTCTCCCTTGAGGACCAACTATCCTTTGTTTACCCTTGTCATAGTGTCTAGCACACTTGAGCACCAACTCATAACACTGTACTATAGGAGGGAACCCAACTACATGTGCCAACCCTGATTCCAATGTCCTTCTGGCTAACAAAGGGAGATTTTGTGTTGCCATCCTTGTCTTGAACTCTTCATAATCCCATAGTCCAACATTTGTATCAGTTACTTCTAACCAGATAGAAGTAAGCTTTCTCTCAGGAATTCTACTCATGATATCCATTTTGATTCTTTCTGCCTTGGAAACAGAAGACCCCTCTGCACTTGGATCCATCACTCTACCCCTGGTTCCACTTATCACTGCCTTACTTGACTCAGCCTGCATTCAACAAAGAAACCATAATAAATATCACATGAAAGCCAAGTTAATTAATCACAAATGGCATACTCATCCTCAATATAAGTCCCATGATAAGCAAAATTCTCTAAAATATCATAGAAATTAATCATCTCAAGTTCAGGTTTTTAGTCCTCCCACGGAATCTAGACCAGAGAGGAATTTCAGAAAATTCCCAGCTAGGTGGATTTTAGCGAGATAAACATAAAAGCATCCAATAATAATTTAATCAACCATCATTAACTAAGAAATAACATGATACATCTTTAAATAATTCAAATTGATCATACAATGCATAATCCCCAGCTAATAAATCATGCTATCCCTCAGTTCTTCATTTTCAACAAAGTTTCAAAGAATTTTGCCTAGAATGAAAATCCACAAAGACAACAATAGTCTACGAATTCTGGGAAAATGAAGGAACAAAGGAAATGTTGGTAAAATCTAGAGGGAATGGAAATCCGCGAAGCAGGCATAACTCCAGATCATTGCACATTTTGGGAAAACAAAGAGAAAACGGAAAGTCAGAGAATTTCGGCAGTTAAGGAATTCCGCGAAGGCTTGAAATACTGAATGTCAATGTTTTCTCATGAATTCACTCAAATTGATCGAACGATCACAAATTTGAGGATCCTGGGCTTGCAACTAGCTTGATTTGAACCTCCTACAGATCATCTTTAAATTTTAGGCTCATCCTAAAGTAAATCAAGAGGAATTGGTGATGCTTTAAGCACGAAACCCTAAAATTCTGGCATGAATGCATAGGACAAGCTTGGGCTCAACTTAATCATTTTCTAGGTTTGAAGAAAGTTCTTTATGGCCTACACAAGTGAGCTACCTCATAATGAAACAAAAAAAAAAATTGAAAAAATCACTTGGGGATCATCAATCTAACATAATCGAACAACCCTAACTTCAAATGTTCAATGCCCAAACATACAAAAATTCAGACTCCAAGCACACTCAGGATGCCAAAGAATCAATCACATTCAACAATCAAAGGCAAGGCAATGCGTACATACCATTGATGAAGTGAGACTCAATTACAACAATGACAGGTAACAATCTTTAGCGCCTTAGCAAACAATAGATGACGCCCAAGAAAATCACCACCAAATCCAAGAATTCACAAATCCAACACGCAAAATCTAGCCAAGCACTCGGGATCAAGCACTCCAGATCAGTAAAAAGCAAATGATGCTAAAAATTAATGGCATAAAACTCCCCAAAATGGATTAAATACCTACCGCAAAAATCATACAAATGAGCGTTACTACAATTGACAAGATAGGCCAAACCAAAACCTGAGAATCCGACAGGAAGACAGAATTTCAGAGAAATCTGGTCACTACAAAATTCCGCAAAGGACCAAAATGTCTGGATCACAGTGAAAAACATCCGCCACCGGGTTTTTAGAGTATCCGGGAAATTCCGCTAGGAGTGGATTTTCCTGAGAACAGCGAAAAACCTGAAATGAGTCTAAAATTTGAGGTTTTCAAAGTGCTTCCTAGAAGGGGATCATTGGCACGAATAAGATAATCATTCAAGCACACGTTAAAAAAACCTAAAAAAAAACCAAGGGCCAAAACACCAAAAATGAAAGCAAAAGAGGGTCCATGCTTTCAGTGGGGCGTGTGTGCGAAAACTACACAACAAGTATCTTGTAGTGAGTGTCTTCACTACTATTCTTTTAGAAAAAAATAGCCACTACAAGGTTCATCATGGTAGGTGCGTAAAATATCAAATACCTCATCTTCATAGATACACCCATGCATTACATTATATGAATTTATATAGAAAAGGTAGCCAATTATCCATAAAAATGGAATAATCCTTTCCACTAAATGATATTTATCTCTTGGTGAAAAGTGAGGAGGTGTTCTTACTATAACCAAGTGATTGGAAATATTGACCTACCAAGGGATTTGTACAACCAAGGAAAATAAGTGTTCATCTAGAAAATATTCATCAATGATGGGGTCATCTACAAGAGAAACCAATCTAGATAGGAAGTTAGTGACAACATTTTCTTTACTAGATTTATCCATTATAGTGATGTCAAATTCTGATAAAAATTGTAGCTATCAAACCAAACAACCACTAAATAATGGTTTATTCATCAAATATTTAATGGTTTTGAGATTAGTATGTAAAAATACTAGATTTAACATGTGATGTAATATCTAAAATTTTTAGTGGCATAAATCACAACCAAAATTTTCTTTTCAACTTGATAATGTAATTCAATTATTCTACCTAAATGTTCTTAGTGATGTTATAGATGAAATATTCTAGTGTTCATTCCTCTTGACCTAAGAAAAACCCTAATTCAAAGTCAGAAAAATATAGATGAATGTGGAAGGGTATATACTAGTTGGGTCCTTTGAGTATAGGGGCCATAGTCAAGAAGTTCTTGAGAGTTTGAAAGCTTCTTGGAAGGATGTTGTCCATCAAATTCATAATCCTTTGAGAGTATGACAAGAAAAGGGGAATTTTTTTTTCTAAAGTACTTAATGAATCTTTGATAGTTCCCTATATGGCCAAAAAACTTTAGACACCATTTTGCTTTTGAGTAACACAGGTTTATTTTCACTTTAAATTTATTAGTATCCTTGAATTCCTTATTGTGAAACATAGTGTCCTAAGACTACCCATTCCTAATGTTGGAGTAACTAGGACATAACTTGATAATTAATTAATTAGTAGGTCTCTTATTACTTTATTCACTTAAGCTAAACTTAGGAGTGATTTTTTATTTATTAGATTGGGTTATTAATAGGTTAAGTTATCTCATTACATGAGATGATGAAACTTGTCACAATCTAATCAAATCCTCATTTAGGGTTTTATTTTCCATTTTATAAGGATTGATCATTCATTGTAAGCATTCATATATGTATTCATTATTCAAAATATAAACTTATCAGATGCTTGTGTGGATCAATATTTTCTTTGTGGTTGCATAGCAAATCAGTTGATTTGATCTCTCATTTATGATGGGCATTTTGGTTGCAGGTGATTTCTGAGAGATGCATATTTTCAATCATCAATTCCAAGATGCTATTAGAGCACCAAATTTTTGACTTTCTATCCAAATTCTAAGAGATCCAAGAAATTTCAGCCAATATATTTTGATTGGTGTATTTTTGAGAAAAGAATGATTTTTGGGTTTTGTTCACAATCATGAAAAACTATTTGGGTATCTATTATATTTTGTAGATAGTGAGTATATATTGCAAAAAATGCTATCAAAATAGCATATGTTCATTTTTTCTATAAATGAAGTTTATTTTTTTTTACCAAATTGCATGTTCTACTTTTTGGAATTAAAAATGCTTTTTGGGTTTTGTTGAAAACATCAAAATATTTTATGGGTATCTATTAATGTTTGCATGCAATGAGTAATTTATTAGAAATAAAATCAAAAGGGTTGTGTTTGTTGACTATCAATTTGTTAAATTTACCCTATTTTTGAAAAAATCATAACTTGGGCATTCGATGTTGAAATTGGAAAAAAAAGATATCATTTGAAAGCTATTTCTGAGCACTTTCTAGTGGTGTAGGTCTCATCATAAATTTTTTCTCCTATTTTATTTTATGCTCAATAAAATTCATATCTTTATTTTCTACTTCTAAGCTCATAAATTTTTACTTGTATCTCCATTTTTTGTGATTCTAGTGGTGTTGGAAAGGTATTAAGATATCTTCAAATCTATCAATGCACCAAAATATTCCCTAAGTAAATTTTATTCAATTTTGCATGTTTTCACATTTTTATTAATTACTTAGATGTCTTGACACTTAGAAAGGATCTATTTGCGTGATATGATTTATATACAGTAATATTTTTAGTCTCTAATTATTTCATTTTAGGAAGTATCATGGGTTTATCTGTTCATCCTTCTGTGGTCATCCTAGCAAAGGAAAACTATGAGTCTTGAGGAAACAACATCCTAACACATCTTAGGTGGCTTGATCTTTTTCCTTATCTTTATGGACTCATACCTAAACTAGACACACCAAGGATCTTATTAACATGAGGTATTATCAATGCTTATGTTGTAGGAGTGATTTTTTCTAGTGTTGATCTTGACACTATGTGTGTTGTATCGAACATTGATTGTTCCCACACACTTTTGACTTTACTTTGGGAGATCCATGGAGACCCTCATATATATCCATACCTAGAGATATTTTTGCATATTGTCTCATCCCTCTTGCAAATGCAGATTATATACCACTTGATGATGATAGTTTAGAGGAGATTTAGTATATCATAGGTTTTTCATGTTTTGATGGCAGTGACTTGTCTTCATGTTCCCACTCTTCAAATTAATACTACATCACCATCTTCTGTTGTTCTTGATAAACTTGAAATAACCACACCCTTGGCCCATATTGGTTTAGTGTAGTATGACATCCATCATCTTTCAGACACAACTACATGGGATTTGTATCTTACAGAAATATCATCCTTGTTTGTAGAGTACTATATTGCAAATTTGGTGGATTACTTTGAGGACACTCATCTCCTCTTTGTTGCCTTGACCACATAATCATTTTTGGCCCATCATCTTCATTATCTTTGGAGCTTGTTTTACATCAATCTTCACAATTTTTTGGTTTAACATCATCTCTTTTGACAAGTGGAAACTTGAGCACTTTTCAGAAGCACACATTATTCGGATTTGGATTCCTGATTCTTTTATCATTTTGGATTGGCTTCTCTAATCACTAGTGGATCTATTTTTACTAAGGGGAGAATATTTTTTGTAGGAAGTGGATTGTGTTCTATCTTCATGAATTTATCATTGGCACATGAGCTCTTTTGTTATGGGGGTTCATATCCTCATTTTCTATCTCCTATTGGGGGACATTTATTGTACTTGTATGACATAAGTAGTCCTTGGGGGTCACATTGAGTCCTCCTTCTATCCTTCTTTCACTAGTGCAATCATTTCATTTTCTCTCTTTTGGAGAGGAGTTTTTTCTCATGTGGTTTTCTCCTTTTCTCTGATTATGAGAGATTTCATTTGTTTGTACATGGGTACCTCATCGGGGCTTGTAGTTGGGACCCATCCATGCATCTATTATTATATTCCTCATTAGAATTTTTTTTCTTCTCCTTAATTTGATCTTAAGAGGGAGTGTTGGAGTAATTAGGGCATCACTTGATAATTAATTATTGTCCCTTATTAATTTATTCACTTAAACTAAACTTATGGGTGTTTTTTTATTTATTATATTGGGATATTAATAGGTTAAGTTTTCTCATTGCATGAGATGGTGACACTTGTCATAATCTAATCAAATCCTCATCTAGGTTTTGGTTTTTCCTTTTATAAAGATTGATCCTTCATTGTAATCATTCATCTAAGTATTCCTTATTCAAAATAGAAAGCATGCAAATTCTTGTGTGAAATATTTTCTCTCTTGGTTGCATAATAAACCAATTTCTTTGATCTCTCATTTGTGATAGGTGTTTTCGTTGTAGGTAATTTCTGAGAGTTATGGGTTGTGAAATATAGTGTCCTCTTCCTCCATCATCATATAGAATTTCTCATTGCTCAGAGATAAATTATGATCTTTGGAGCACCTTTTCAATATTATATAATTGCTCTTCATATGTGTTGCCATGTGTGGTGAGTTCATCAATGTAGGCTTCCATAGATTCATGGGAAAGATTAAAGAAATGCTCAATATTGTATGGAAGCTAAGGTAGCAGATTAACTTCCTACACTAATATTGAGAGGAGGGTTATGGAAAGATATTTTAGATATGAACAGTTACAAAAAATTAAACAAAAATAAATATAAACAAAATTCACACCACAACATAGTGATTTACATGGGGATAACCCTTTTGGGAGAAAAAACCCCACACTTCAAAATCTACATAATACATTTATACTTGTAGAGAAATATTTATTATACAAGTATTACCAACTAGAGATTCAAAGGGAACTCAATAGCTACAAGAATCTTCAACCAACATCCATCTCATGCACCCAATATATATGAGATACAATACATGAAATCATCAAATTATATTACAAAACCATGAGCTAAAACAACCTAAAAAGTGGTGCTCATTCTTATCTCCAATAATAGATGTCTATATGTTTCAAAACACATACTACTACATGTAACTCCCCTTTTACAACTCATTTATGTGTTCAATACATTTTTACAACTCTCATTTAAGTACTTTATCAAGCTATAACTAGCTTTTCTAATTATGACCACTTTTAGGCCCAAAAATGCCTCTAAGGCCATCAACTAGACTTTAAAACTTTAAAAATGGAAACTTTTAATATCTTTAAATCCAAAACATGATCTTGCAAAAATAATTTATGAGCATGTTTATTTAGCCACTTTGAAGATTTGAGAAAAAATATGCACCAATTTGTGCTCAAATGTAAACTTAATATGTGAGACTTACCTTTCACGATTGTGCTGATTCTATGTGTCATTGGTTTTCTTGTCCAATATTTCATGTGCTTCTATGTTTGGAAATTATACATGAGTTCTATGTGTGATGGTTGTTCTTATACATTAATGATGTGAATATGCTTGGTTGTTATTGGATATGGTTTTGTTTAACTAATGGTTGTTGTGGTTTCTCTATGATAACTAGATGAGTTTCTTTTGTTGATTATGTAAGTATGTGTTGATCAAAATGTTAATTTATGAAAGGTTATTGGTTATTTTTGATTTATTGTTAGTGATAATGTTATTATGTTTATCAGAGGGATTACAATGTTATGTTGGTAGAGGTTGTTGAGATGATGGATTTTATTATTATTGGGTAATTATATAATATGGATGTGCAAGTAGGTGTTATTATGAAGATGAGGTTTGATATATTAATGTTTACTTGTGATGGTTATTGATTATAAGATGGATTTCAATTGGTTACTGCTAGATGTAGTGATATTGTGACTATGTGTTATATGATTAATTATTACATGATTGCATTAGGTGTTATGTAAGTAGATGTGGTGGATATGATAATTATATGTTGCTACTTTTGTAGATTATTAGATTGGATTTCCCAATTGATTATTATTCTTGAAATGTTATCATAAATATGACAGTTGCTTCAGCTTTTATTTTTCATGTGTGTACTAACACTTTTGGTTGAGTAAACAGGCGAATTTGTTCAATGATGTTGGGGTCACATAGCTACTTTTGTGTCTTTCTAGTGTAACAACAAACGTAGAATCCTATGGAGTACTAAGGTCTTTTTGGCCCATGTTCTCAAATATGTATTGTTGGTGTTATGTGAATTTTGTGTTGATGTGAAAATTTATTTAATTGTCTATTGATTGTTTCTTGAGTGAGTTTTAATATTTTATGATTTTATGCAATTTTATGAGGTTTAAGTTTAATTTTATGATTTGGAAAGTTTCTTAAATTTGGGCTAATAGGCTAGGATTTTATTTTTATCATTAAACACTTTAAAAGGGGGTTTACAACCCACCTTTATGTCTCAATCTCAAAAGTGATAAATTTTGAAAGTAGTTATTTGGTTGGGTTAGTTAATGGAAGGAAGTTATCTCTTCCTCTTCTTTTTAAATCCTCTCTCATAGTGTGGGGGGAGGGGTTGGGTCAAAGCACATAACTGTGTCATATTTTATAAAGGAAACAACCAACATTGATCCAACTTTTAAACTTGAATCACTAAAAAGTGGATATATGTTTTGAATTTTGAAATGATGTAAACTAGTAAAATATGTATTTTTTAGTATATTTTATGTTTGTATATATTTTTTTTAAATTATTATTTTTAAACTAGTTTTTAATAAATTAACATTGTAATTTAGTTGTTGATAAAATGTTGAAAAATGAAGTTGCATGAGACGTCAAACTTTTTATAGTAATCTTTTTTTCTTTCAAAATTTTTGTGTGTATTTATAACTTGAAACTTTAGTGCATGGATATACTTTTTTTCAATTTTGATAAATATATATTTTTAAATAAATATTAAAATGTGCGTTAATAAAAAAAATTGTTTCCATCGGACATCAACTTTCATATTAAATATTTATCTAAAATGGAAAAAAATTATACCATTTTGAAATAGATTCTTTTATCTAGTGCATCATATTTTTTTAATAAGTTTTAGTATTTTTCCTTGGTATGAGAATCAACCTAATATTTTGTGTTGATAATCTACTTTTAGTAAAAATAAAAAATAAAATATAAATAATAATTAAACTATTAAAATAAATATATTTTTGAAAACTACATTTATGGATCTACAAAAGGGTATTTTTATATTTTTAAAAAAATATTATTTACATTAGTAGGAGTTATTGAAACTTCAAAATTTTCAAAAAATTTAAATTTTTTGGTAAATTGGACTCAAAGTGGTGCTCCATATATTTTTAGCCAACAATTTTAGTTGAAAAAGTTGTGGAAGTATCTAACTTAGCTAGAATGAATCTTAGTAGATCATATGTTTGACCAAAATTGATTTTTATAAGAAATACTTAAATTCAGTTGTTTTGATAAGTTGGCTTAAAGTGTGACACAACTTTGTGCTTCTACTTGGTTCAATATTCCTTTAGGAGTTCTTTCCATCTTCTTGAGTTCTTTTGGGAAGAGGAGGATGATTGTGAAGAGGAAGAAAATGGAAGAGGTCTTGAAGAGAGTATTCCACCATTTGATAGCAAAACTCTTGGTAAGGTTTACCCTTTTTGTTAGATCCTTGTTTAAGTGTAAATGAATGTTTGGAATGTTGATCTTTGTTTTTAAAAATTTATGTGAGATTAAATATTAAATCCTTTGTGATAATTGTTGTATGATGTGTGTTGGGGTTTGTCTTGGTAATAATATTCCACCTTGTTTAACATGTGAATGTAAATCATTGTAATATGCAATGTATGTTATTGTGAATATTATAGGGTGTAAATTTGTTAAGGAATCCATGTGAATAGTGGTTGTGTGTGCATTGGAAGAGCTATGTGACCCTAGCCCGGGGGTGGGTTGTGCAACAACCCTACGGTTGGCTGAAAAGTCATTGGCACATGTATTTTTGATTATCTTTTTATAGGTCCATAGGTTAAGGAGGAAACCTGTTGATGATGTTTTCTGCACAGCAACAACTCAGACAAAATATGGAAATCCTATCTCTCTTGAAAGGTGAATCTCTATCAGCAAGCCTCAAGAGATAACCCCAAGGTCTCTAATGTCAGGTCTTGACAATGCATAAACAACTCAGTGATAAATGTGAAAATGTTGGTAATCACAATGGGACCTTACTACAAGCAAATACTGAATCTTTAATTTATCAGATTTAGCAATATGATGATACTTCAATCCTAAATCTAACCCAAATGATAAAAGAAATAACAAAAGATAAGGGTTTCAAAGAGATTTCTAGATTTAACACTAAACCTAAGATTAACAATGCAAATGAAAAACACTCGAAATGGACCAATCCCTCAGAAACTGATTTCTACATGACCTAGATGGATCTGCAATCTTATAGAAACAGTGCAATCTTCTAAGGTGTTAAAGATTTTCAGATAATGAGCATTCATTCAAACAACCCTATTGCAATTGAAATGAATAAAACTTCACAATTGAACTAAGCACAATGAATATAAAAGTCGAGGCTAACTTTGCAAATCAACTAACAATCAGTTGGTTGCAAAAAGTATGGACCAGGGATTTCTGCAAACACTTCAAGCACTAAATCACAAACACTATCAATTTATCTAACATTAATCCTAATGCACTTATAAAATAACTTAAGCAATTCCAAAGATAGAATCACAAGAACCATGCAAGATAAATCAACACAAGAGAATTCACCAAAAGCACAATGTCTCCAATTGTATTGAATCATCCAAAGTAGCAACAATTCTAGTAATCTATTACAACACTTGCTTGAAAATGGACTAACTTCTAACTTTTCTCTATTGCTTAATTTTCTCTAGCTCAAAACTATCTATCTTTTCTTCTATCCCTTACAAATGAGGCAAAATGCCATATTTATAGAAACCCCCCAAGATATGTCGGCCTAGTTTAGGGTTTAAAATAATAATTGGCCACAAAACAAGTCGACCAAGATAAATTCAAAATAAAATAAAATATGCATTAAATGCTTGAAATTCATCTAGGTCGGCCTGGGATCTCCAATGTAGCTCGGACCAATGCATGCAAAATAATAGGGAAGCACAAATCTCGATGTGGCTCAGCATTAACTTCCTTCCCCCTTGTCTTTATTTTGATCCAGCATTTCATGCACCTTCAAAAGCACCTTGTCCAAGTCAGCCATAGGTGGTAAAGGAAAAACCTTAAGTCGACTCTCAATTGATGTAATATTTTCCCTTGATTGTTTCACCAATTTATCCCACTCAACCTTATAAGTCTAATATTTATCAATAACTACAACATAGGTGGCTACATCATCCAATTGATGCTCAGTAGTCGAACCCTCACTAGTTGGAGAATATACATCTTGCCACCATTTTCTCAACTATTCCAAGCTCAAATGCTTCGGTGCAAACTTCCTTCTCCCTGTCATGATCTCAAAGAAAGAAACACATCCATTATAGATACCCGTCAAGGTGTCCTCAATTTTCATTCTCTACTTATGTATCTTCTTCAAAAACTTTTTCCTTATTTGCAAAGCTTCAAACCATTCCCAAGGTTCAAAAGCTTTAGAGGAAGGGAGAATTCCATCACTCACTAGTTTATCTTTGGTATACTCCATGATGGTTCTGGTTTTCTGCAACAAGAGGTCTACATCCTCCTTATCTTGAGCCAGTACTTCTCTCAACCAATCAATTGCCCTCATAGCATCTCCTCCAGTTGAGAGAATATACTTGATAGCATCATTTCCTTTGGTTTGCACCCCTTGTAGTCAATTTGTTGTAGCAAGAGTATTAGCCTTCATTCTTTCCAGCTCAGTGATAGTTTCTTGGGGTAGGAGACTTGCAACAGAAGATGAAGAGCCAATAGATTGCAATAGTTTCATCAGATCCTCCAAAAATTTCTTGAGTCTTTCGATCTCTTTCTTCATCTCCTGTTTAGTCTTTATTTCTTTCCTCAACCTACCCAAGATCGTTGCAATTGAACCCTCATATTCTTCAATATCCTGCTCTGCGGTGGTGGGTCCTAGGTTGATAGTTAGAAAATTGTAATCTTTTCTAGTTACATCATCCCTGCTCTTATCCAGAGCAGGAGTTGCAATGTGGACCACCTTGTTGTTTGTTTCATCTCTTTCAATCTTTGAAATAACCCTGGCTTTCTTCTTCCCTTTATATTTTCCTATTTTCGCCAGTAACTCATCCCAATTGGGTGGGGTATCCTCCAAAACAACTTGCTTTCTCCTGATTTCTTTATCTAGCCACTCTGGAACAATGGACTCTAACTGTACTTCACTTTGTCCCACTTCCTCCTGGTAGTCTTTAGGCGCTTCTTCATTCAAATCCTACCTCCCAGGAGTCTCTTTGACCTTACCTTCCTTTTCTCCAATATGCTCCTCCTTGTGCATAGGTGATGGAACCTTAACTGCTTCTTCTTCTCTTCTAGGAGATTTAACTTCTTCAGTTCTAATAGGTGAATCTTCATATGCAACCAGGGGAGACTGCATCACTTTTTCTACTTCTGCCTCAGCATTATAAAGCTCACCCTCATTAAATTCTTCTCCTTATGTATCTTGGCAATCCTCAACTTCTTTAGATTCACCTGGTTCACTTTGAGCTTCATGGGAAGAAGGGAGATCATCATGTTGTTTTGCATGAGAGGCAACCAAAGGGGAATCTTTCTTTGGTACATTATCCTTAGGAGAAGGAGTCCTTGATTTCCTTGTGTATACTTGTGTCCTTTCTCCTAAACTCTCTACATTTACCACATGTGGATTAACTTCCTCTCCATCCTTGGAGCTTTCCTTTTGTGACAGTCTTACAATTCTTCTTCTTTTAGGAACAAAAGCACTAACCTCAAGATCCTGCTTTTCAGTTTGTTCTCTTCTAGACTTCTTAGTCCTTGAAGTATGCCCCCTTTTCTTGGAAATTGGCTTTATCCATTTTTCTGTTTCTTGGGTTTCTTCCACTTGAATACCCTTGATATTGATTTTCAAAGGAGAACCTACCTTTTCCTTACCCTTGGGATCCTACTCGACTGAATTCTCCTCAGAAGTAGAATGAGGGTCTAAATCTCCCATTAGATCATAAGTGCACTATACACCTTCATTCTCCAATTCCCATATCTTATGATTCAGCCACAACTTGGTGTACTTAATGACTAGATTCATTAACTGTCCTAACTCTATTTTTTCTTCTTCCAGCCAATCTATTTCACCAATTGGTCTGTCCTTTACTACCTCATAAGCATGGCCTTGAATCAAGTCCCCATCATCTTTAATTTGATTTGGAACTACCTTCACATTATATAATCAAAATGATTCAATTGGAAGTTAGGAAAACTTCTTCTTTCTAACCTCATATTCATCACTGCAATTGGCCTAGTGGTCTTCCAAATCATCCCTGTGGCTATATTCCTGACTGGCCTTCTTTTGAGCTTCACCAATTATGTCAAATCTAGACCTCTTGGAATGGAAAGATAAACCAAGAGTACTCATCTCCTCTTCTGAAGCCTGAGCTGAATTAATGGAAGGGCATTCCTCTCTAGTGCCTATCCTCAGAGGGATGTCTCCACCAAACCCAGTCTTATGTTTGTCCCTTTTGACAATAGCATCAAAGTCACATATTTTCCTAGCGACCTCCAGGAGTAAGATATGATCAGTGGGATACCTTGGAAGTCGATATGGAGCCCTTTGAGACCCATCAATCTTGATGTATGAGAAGGTGGGAAACTGTATGAACCAAGCCCCATATTTCTTGATTAGTTCTTTGGCCTGATTCGAAATCCTCATATGTTCTGCACCCTGAAGCAATCTAGTGATATGCATGGTGAACACATCATTCACCCTCCTGTAACTTGAGCTCCCCAAGTGAAATTGAGGGTAAACCTCATAAATTACATCCTTCCCAAAGATGCCGCTGGTACTCAATCCCTTGTATGGATGAAATCTTGCAAGTGCATAGACTAAGTAGGAAGTCATAGTGAAGGTCTTGGTTTGTAGCACATTGCATAATTGCTCATGAATCACCCTACTTATAACACCTGCCCAATGATAGTTGATATTCTCCTGTTCCATCCTTGCAATAAAATGGCACATCCAACTCTCAAACATACCTACACTCTTTAATCCAACCACCCTACTAAGAAGAGTAATTGTGCATCATAATATTCCTTCTTGAACTTTGCTCTGAATAGCTGTTTGGGCAGTTTTGAATAGCGAGACTTGGGATTTTCCAACTAGGAATTGATGATCTGCTGCGACTTAACAGTCTCCTCTTCATAGTACTTTTTAGCTGCCTCCATGTTGAATTCCACCACATGAGATCTATCTGGCACGTCAAAGGTCTGGGCTATAGAGACAAGATTCAAATTTGCCACAATCCTCCCTTGGGGACCGACTTCTCTGGGTATCTTTGTCATAATGTTTGGCACACTCAAGAACCAATTCATAACATTTCACTTTAGAAGGGAAGCCAACTACATGCACCAATCCCGATTCCAACATTCTTTTAGCCACCAAAGGAAGTTCCAATGCTACCATTCTACCTTTGAACTCCTCATAGTCCCATAGTCCAACATTCGTGTCAGTCACCTCTGACCAGATAGAGGTAATTTTTCTCTCTGAGATTTTACTCCTGATGTCCATCTTGATTCTTTTTGCTTCAGATATCGAAGATCCCTCCATATCACCCTTAGCTTTTCCAGCTACTACCTTGCTAGATTCAACCTGCACTCAACAAAGGAAACCATAGTAAAGATCACACAAACAAAGGTTAATCAATCAAAATCATCATTAAAATGAATCCTAGATAAGCAATGTGTCATTAAATCTCAAATAAAATGATCATATCAGAGTTCAGGTTTCAGGTCCACCTGCAGAATCCAAGCCAGGGAGGAATTTCAAAGAATTCTGAGCTAGGCGGATTCCAATGGAATAAACATGAAAACACCTACTAACAACTTAATCTGATCATTATCAATCAAGCAACAACATATGAGATCTCAAAACAACACCAATTAATCATAAAATGTATAATCATCCATTAACAAGTCATGCTATTTCATATTTCTTCACATTCCATCAGATTCTGGGAAAATCCGCGTGGGACGGATTTCCGCGAAGGAGGAGACATTCTGCAACTTTCAGAAAAACCAGGGAACAAAGGATTTCGGGAAAATCCAGAGTCGAAGGAAATCCGCAAAGAAGATGAATCTCCGGAAAACTTGCGAATTTTGGGAAAAAGAAGAAGAATGGGAAAATCAGGAAAATCCGCCAAAGTCGGAAAATCCCCAGATGGATGAAAAACCCAAATATCGGCCTTATCACATTATTTCGCTCAAATTGATGGGTCGATCATCATAGGCCTGCGATGAGTTTGATACGGACCTTCTACAAATTTTCTTTAAATTCTAGGCCCATTCAAAAAGCAAACTAAGGTGAAATGGTGATGCCCTAAGTATCAAACCCCACAAATCTGCCATTGACGCACATGCAATCTCAGGATTCAATCCTTTCAACTGCTAAATCCTTACTAGGGGTTATTCATGGCTCACAAGTAAGGTAATTCATGATGCAAACAAATGAACAATCTCAAAAACTACTTGGGAGACCATAAGTAAGGAAATGTCAAGCAACCCTAGCACCAGACTCCCAAACATACAAGAATTCAAACTCTATACATATTTAGAACACCAATGACCATTCACATTCATCAATCACAAGAGAGGCAACGTGCACATACCATTTGACGAAGTATAAATCGATTGTGGCAACAAATATCAATTTATCGGCGCTCAACAAAGAACAACGAAAATGCCAAGGAAATCACCACCAAAATGAACAATTTGCAAACTCAGTGGTCCAAATCAAGTCCAGTACTCAAATAATAAACTCCTCAACTCAATGGAATAGAAATGATAAAGAATAATGGCACAAGATTCCCAAATATCAATTATAAACACCCCCTCAAGTAGTACGAATGAACATTAATGCCGCTGACAAGACAACCTGGAGAAATATAGAAACCTGATGGCAGAGCGGAATTTGGAAAAATTTGGCCCACGTGGAATTCCACGAAGACCAAAAATATCTGAAAGGAAGCGTTTAGTCGGAGTTTGAGCGGGATCTGGGAAAATCCGGCTAGGGTAGAAAATCTTGAACTGGGGAGGAAACCCGAACCTTGCCCAGAACTTAGGTATTTCAATATGCAACTTGGGGGAATCACTTAGGCAAGCAAGATAAACATTTAGGCTCATTCCAAAGCAAGATAAATCCTCAAAATCAAAGGGCTAAAACACCCAAAATCGAAAGCAAAAGAGGGTCCCTGCTTTTAGTGGGGCGTGTGTGCGAAAACTGCACAACAAAACATATGATGAAGAACTATTAAGATAAATCTCTCAAGGATAATCATTCATGATTATAGATTGGGTTTAGAATTTTAGGTCTTCATCAAAAAATATATATAAGGTATAGTAATAGAAAATGTTTTATTAATTTGAACTAAATTTAAAGGAAGAAGGCTTACTCATTTATTGTGGTTCTTTGTTGTATATAGATGAATTAAACAAACTAAATATCTGTAGTAAAATAGTTCTATTTATTTTTACGTAATAGATTTGTGTCAGGGAATAAGTTTTGTTTTGAAGTTATTGAAGGGAAAATTAATTGTCACCATTACTAGTATAAAAGATTAGTACAATTTGAAAAGAAAAGAAAAATATTTTGTCTAACTTATCTAGCTAATGGAGTATTTGCAAAACCAATATAAATATGCTCATACTTTTATAATATATATACATATTGTAGACACTAAAAATTGTCCTAGGCCTGTGACCCTTAATTGCTTCATAATTATTTTATCTTCATTTTTCATAATTACATAATGTTAATTATTTTCTAAAGTCATATGTCCTCTATTAATTAAATAACTTTAATTATTTAATTAATTCATTCTTACCTTTATTTTTTCTTGATTAATTAATTAAATATTATTTATTTAATTACGTCTCTAATTAAATCTATCTTCTTTCTAAAATTAAATAAACTATTATTTAATTAATTTCTATGACACTTTCAACTATAATTAAATAATCGCTTTAATTATTTAATTATTCCTTAACCTTTTCTCTCTAATATTAAATAAATATTTATTTATTTAATTTAATCCCAAAATCTTGAATGTTGAATTAAAGTCATTTAATTCAAAAGGATTTATCTGTATCATATTCTTTTATAATTAGATAATCTCTTTGTTATCTAATTATTCATTTATTAGTCTAGATAAAATTTGATCATTCAGTTATCTGGTGAGATAATATCTAATTTTCTCTAATGAACAGTGTTTCTATGTTGATCACTTCGTGATCTAGACAAGATCATATAGTTTTATCTAGACATAGCTAGTTTTATCTATGTTAATCTTATCTTCTACATGCAATCTTTATCTTTCTGTGTCTCAACTAATTTCCACCATCGATTAAATTACTATTTAATTTAATCTCCACCATTCTAGCTTTATTACTTACACTAATTTAACCCTAACCCTATTGCATGTCACATCTTTTAATCTTGATCGTCGATTAATTATCTCTCAATCTCAGCCCGCCATTCGAAAATTACATCTTCTATAAAATGGCTTTATCTCTACCATTTTTACTCCTCCCGAAATTTTATGAGTTTTGGAAGCAACTTTAGAAATCTTCAATATTTTGATAATATCATTGTCTTTATGCCATATTTGCATATGTAATTAAAATATGAGGGAAAGTACTATACTACAGTGAAATGGAGAAGGGTAATGGAGGTGAATCATGGAATTGCATGTGTGTTTGGTGAGATCTTTCATTTATGCATGTTTTATCTTCCATTGTTCTTCATTATTAGCTTGGGCTTAGTTTGATTTACACTTTGTATTGCTAATCCTAGAATTTTCCCTGTGCTATATTTAGTGAACCCGATGTGAAAGGAAAAAGTTTCTACAAATTTTGTATGATTTTGTATGTTTTGCAGGTTTTTGTATGATTCAACGTAGTCGCCAAGACAAAGTGACACATCTGCCAGTATTTTTTGCTGTAACTACCAACAACACTAGCCACATTTGCTGTACCACACTGAAATTTCCATCCCATCATCCAGAATTGATTTTTCTACAATGCATCTGATCCATCTCGTGCACCACATCTATTATTCCGTGACACAACTGCCTGGCTTTGGGTTTGTTTTTAAATTTCTGCAAGTAATTTTTTAGTTTTCTACATTTTCGGTTCAGTAGGTTAGGATTTTCTAGTTATTGACAATCTGTTGATAGCGTGTGGAAAGATAAATTTAATGTTTATTTTGTAGCTTCATTTGGACAAGATCTAAAGCTACAACTCTCATTTGTCGAAGGATAAAATTGAAACTACTAATGAAATCTAATGCAGGATATTTGTTGAAGAATGGATTTTGAAACTAATTATCTATATAGCTTAGATCACATTTCGTTTGGTGCCTAAAATAAACAATTTCTTACTGTGCTTGGTGCTTTTACACACTTCTGTTTAGATTAAATCCTAATTTAATAAAAAAAGTATCCTCTCCCCTTGTGCACTTTTGCGATCTTGGGTGTAAGAGAAATTGTTATTAATTCTAGAGGGCCTATCTTGGTGGGAAAAATTACTCACCCCAAGAAGACTCAAACTAACAATGAGCTAAAGCCAAGCTACTCCTAACTGGTATATAAATGTGAATGCTAATGGAAAACTTAGCATTGTAGGTGCAGATGTGTTATACAAACAAGTGATTCCCTCAGTACCCATGTGGTATGTTAAAACCTGTAGTACATAACCTCTACAAGTTGGGAAACCTCCATATCAGAGCTAATCTTGCCT